>JAODAL010004236.1:0-159780 GCA_025379985.1 Phyllomedusa bahiana | reverse complement strand
GTGGAGAGCCTTTGTGCTTGTGCATGACTTTGTTCTGTGGGAGTTCCGTGTACAGATGAGTGCTGTGTTTGGCAGTATTGGGAACTCCCATAGAACATAATGGAGATTCATGCACAAGTGCGACCGCCTCTCCTTTCGAGACCTTCAGGGCCCGTTCCCGAGATAACCAAAAAATGCATTTAGCATAAAAACAGGAGGTAATTTTCTGATGGCACATTCCGTGAAAGGCCTTGATCCCACAATATTATTATTTTTTTTTTTTTTTTTATTTCATGTAGCATTAAAATCTTCATTTGGCTTCTTTCTAAATTCCCCACTTTTTCTCTCAATTACCTCTTAATGTGGTGGGTCAGCACGTTTCTCTCCCCCCCCCCCCCCCCCCCCCCCCCCCCCCCCCCTCCTCCTTTCCTTGCTGGCTGTCTGTGGTGTATGGGTGTATTGTGTGAAGATATAATTTGTTTGTCTATATGTCGATGCTTTGTTTTTCTAGTTTGCTTCCACAACATCAATCTGCGGCCTTTCTTTGTGCCCTAACCATAGGGGCACTTACAGTACCCTCTTATTGTATTGGTTCTACTTTATATTTCATATTGAGAAGTGTTTTTGTTCTTACGTTCTTCGATTCATTGTTACCTTGACAGCATCTATTTTGCTTTTATATTATTGAGCCTATGTGCCTCTGCAACATCATTTATCACTTATCTGTCACTTTTATGCAAATGCGTGTTTATTTGACTCATTGCTTTATCCATTAATAAAATCTTCTTGAATATGAAAAAAATCTTCATTGGCTTCAGATCCCATTATTTTTCAGTGGTATTCTGTACCATAGTTCACACACTAAACTACAGCGCTGATTCCCCCCCCCCCCCCCCCTATTGAATTCCATGTTTGGTAACTTAGATGAGCTATAGCCCTACTTAAGTGGCCAGATTTGCAGCTTTCACATTGCAAATCTGCAAATTGATTGTATGCCTTTAGGTTCTGTCGCAGATTTCACAACCGAATCTTAAAGGAACAACTGTTTTATAGTGTGGCATAAAGAAATGCTAGTAAATGGAAAGAAAACCATGTAGTGCTAGGAGAGTATGGTGGCACATGCCCTATTCTGTTAAGACTCTCCGGACAGTGTGTGTGTGAAGCCTGTACTATTTTTGATCAGCAGCAGATTGAAAATATCACGTGGCATCACCATATTTCCAAAAAAAACCAGGAGGAACCAAGTAGACGTCAACGTATCCTGGTGCACCAAACACTTCAGCTTAGATGGAGAACTGACGCCCATTACCTTTTACACTCTTTCAGTGTGCTGTAGGAATAAAAGAGCTGCTAGATATGGCAATTGAAGAAATACCTGAACACCTCAGGAGCTCGACTCCACTTGTCCTTAAAGCCACAGCTGGCCTACGCCTTTTACCAGAAGAAAAAGCACAGAAGCTACTGGACACGGTAATTACTTGTTAAGAGAAAACTTGTATGCTTTTACATAAATGGATGTTCCCACCATATAGGTAGCTTATGCCATCAAAATGGGGGAGGTGCGGATCTTGCATCTGGAACAGGCCCTCGGAAGTGTTGGCCCTTGCACACGACTCTTCATTCTGTTCTATGGGAGAGAGCGACCCCTGCCTACTACACTTTGTGGCATATCCTATGAATAAGCCATCAAAGTGCATGGTGGGAACACTCCTGTAAAAGGCCTGCCTGGTTTAGAAAACCCATTTTAAGCACTAGGGCTAGAGTCCCTCATTCATAACCTGCATCAATGGAGCGAAGTGCAGCTACAACAATCTGTCTCTCTTTCTCTATAGAATTCATTGTTCTAGGATAAATCACAATTGTATCTTGTGAACAGATAACAATGACAAGACATGCGAATAACTATGACATGACGAAGAATGTGTTACTTGTACTTGGTGACTTAGACAGTGGGATTCAGCAGTATTAAGAGGATCTGCATCAGTCACTTTTGACATGAATATAATATTTTTTAAAAAACGCATACACTTACACACGATTTGGCTGGGTTTACACATTGTTTTAATCACATTAAAAATGCATGCAACAGTTAAATAAATGTCACCTATGTTCCAAATCTAAAGGTTATTGCAAAAGCACTTGCAATTAAAAAAAAAAATATGCAAAAGGCGTTTTTAATGCAGAAAAACGTAATATGTGAACCCAACTTATGGCCAAAAAGTTTGTAGACCCCTTTCCTAACTACAGCCATAATCATTGCAAACAAATGCAGAAACGCCAGCACACAGCCATGTATTCTTCATGGTCAAACATTGGTGGTGGTAGCACAGGTTGTACTGAAGAGCTCAGTGACTTTATACATGGCTTTGCTATAAGATACTACCTTTGCTACATGTCATGTACACAAAGGGCCACATGTACCGTGTTTCTCCAAAAATAAGACACCCCCGAAAGTAAGACATAGCAGAGATTTTGTTGAATTCCCTAATATAAGGCACCCCCCGAAAATAAGACATAGCGGAAATCATTAGAGGGTTGAAGGTCCTGTGAAGGGGGTCAGTGACGGGATGTCACCACAGTCCCAAACATCCAAAGGAAAATAAGACAGAAAGTACATGTAAGTAACAGAGGGAAGAGGGGGGAGAACAGAGCAATGATACTGACACACATCTCACAGGGTGGCTGATGGGGATGCTGGGACTTCAGTTCTACAAGTCCCAGCATGTCAAAATTTGCCACCTTTGAGATAAGTCCTGCCCGCTGCCATAAAATGTCCTTTACATTCCCTATACCTATGGTTTGTGGGCTTAAAAAACCAAAAAGATATGGCATGTATATATTTAAATTTATTGAAAAATAAGACAGCCCCTGAAAATAAGACGTAGCGCATCTGTAGGAGCAAAAATGAATATAAGACGCTGTCTTATTTTCGGGGAAACGGGGTATGAAACTTTTTAGGTCTAAAACTCACTCTTTTGCTCATAGTAACCTATGGGCAAAAAGTGAGTTTTAGACCTAAACAGGTTCATACATGTGGCCCAAAATCTCTTGATTTGATCTCCAAGTCAAGTGTTGTTGTGTTTGCTTCTAAATTTTTGGCAACTGTTTAGGGAAGAACTTTTCCTGCTTTGACAGTTTTCTGACCACAGTCCCGATCAACACCTTTGTGATGAATTGGAAAACTGACGGTGTGACAGAGCTTCTTCTGCTACCTCCATGCCTGACCTCAAAAATGCTTTTTGGCAGAATGGGCACACATTTCCACTGACCGAACCTGAAAACTTGTACCATGCCTTCCCTGAATAGTGGGGTCCGCTGTAGCCACTAAGCGAGGCCCAGCTTTAGGGTATGTACTGTACGCGCTGCAATACGCCGGGTGTTTTGGAAGCGCGCTCTGATTAGCACGTAATTCCAAAGCACGGAGGGAGGCCCGGCCGGCCCCTTTGACATGCAGAGTCAGCGGCGCGTACAATTGACATGTCACTTCTCTCCCCGGACGTACAATAAGATCGTATGCCCGGGGAGACGACGCATAATTCATAACTCTCTATGAGAGCTGTGAATTATAGTAATTGCGGCGTGCTTTTCGCTGCGTATAAAGCGCAATGCGCACGCAAATACGTGGCAAAATAAGCCGTGTGAACATACCCTTACATGGATGGCTTGTTTTTAGAGTAGGATGGTTATCAGACTCGTACAGGTTTGATGGTCAGATGTCCACATACTTTTCATCACAGATGTTCAAACACTTTTGTTTTTGATCTGACCAATAACATGCTGACTAAGCTGTCAGGTCAAGGACATATTCATAAATAAATATATATATATATATATATTTGATCCCAGCTGCTACACCCTCGTGTCAGTCACTGCCAGGTTCCTGCAGTTCTAACACAATCACATGTTTTGTGCTTCTGCTGTCTCCATGGTGTAGACACGCGGCATAATGCTTCTAGGGTTTTATACAGGACAAGTAGTACACTATGGGCTATAGGTTAACGTTCTTTTATATTGAATGAATATGGTGATTAAATAGTGATTTAATTCTCTCTGAATATTTTTAGGTGAAGAACATTTTTCAATCGTCTCCTTTCCTTGTTGGTAAAGAAAGTGTCTCTATTATGGATGGTACAGATGAAGGTGACCAGTATAACTTTTTTACTCATTTATATAGCATCATTATATTCCACCGCACTGTACAGAGATTGTCGTCCTTCACATTGCTGCCTGTCTAGTCTACATTGGGTTTCACAGTCTCCAAATTCCAGATTAGTCTATCTGTACAATATGCTTTTGGAGTGTAAGACTACTGGAGTCCCCAAAGGAAACCCAGCAAATATGGGGAGTACATACAAACCCCTTGCACAAACCACAGGCAATTGGCAGTACATTATAAAATGCCCTTTTCCATGGGTGGATAAATTACCCATTAGGAGTACTGACTGGTTAGAAGGGGTAATGCATCTCATTGGGAAGAGGCACCATGTCAGTGTGTGAAGATTTAATCACATTTTCGCACCTCACTGCGTATTTGCATATAACACAGGCTTCTGGGAACGTGCTGAACTCGCCACCGCCATCTATTGGGTGTAGTAATTCTCAAGTCACTGTGACGCCCTGAGCCTTGAAATTCAAAAAGGATTGAAACCAAGCCAGTTAAGTTAATCTACAGACAGCTGTTTTGGGGTGCTTGCCCCTCATCAGTGCAGAGTAGTGACTGGTTAGTAAGCGATTGGTAATAGTTCAAGTATTGGGAGGGTTTAATAGAAAGATTGTTCAGTAAACCCCCGTGCCTTGATTAACACTTACTGTCTGCTGTACATTCCCTGTTTTCATTGGGGAGATGTCTCACCAAAGAACAGTGATTTTAAAGTACACTTGATATCTGATCAGCAACAAACAAGCATTTGTTCTTTTGATTGCTGATCACGGAGATGTTTACAATGGCTGATTAGGGACAAAATACATTTTTGGTAGTAATTTTCAATTGTCAGGTCATCAGCCCATGTAAAAGTCTTTAACCTCATCTTCATAAATTATGATAAAAAGACCTGTCCCTGGTTGACAGATCAAAGAGAGATCTAACACCACCCTTTTGTCTTATATGGCTGTACCTTATCAGTGCACTTGATAAGGCTGACCAGTCTCGCCCCTTTATCTATTGCAGCTCTGTTAAATAGAACAGAGGAGTGGGGGGGGGGGGTTGGAAAAAATGAGGTGGTAGGCAGCAAAACTCACTTTCACCAGTTTTATGTGGTCAATATAAACATATATAGACAGAAAAGATGGGGAAAACACAGATCAATGTATAAGGATGTATACCATCCATAAGCCAATGCCATAAGCAGATTTATAGAGGAACTTTAAAAAAAAAAAATACACTCCAAGAGAAAAAAAAATTGTTGACTTCAAGAAAATACAATATTATCCTTTTATTGTGTAAAAACCATAGTAGATCACTTTAAAAACCATATAATGAAAAAAGAGAGAAATCTATCTAACCCTAAACCTGGGTTCACTTGGTATAATTTTCATGCATATTGGAATGTGTGTGTGTGTGTGGGGAAAGGAGGGCACTCACATGTGCCATAAATATGTGTAATATCTTTCCTTGCTAACCACATAACAATACTACATTGTAGATAATATATCATCTAAAATAAAAATATCCCATTGATAAACTCCCAGTCTGGTGTTGTGAAGAGTAGATGTAGCGGTGAGGGTTAGTCAAATATAAATTAGTCAGGCTAGGTTTACACTGCATTGGACAAAAAAAGCGTCCAAAATTCATCCATTTTTTTTTATTTTTTTCCCGATGCACGACCGTTTTTGTTACGTTTTGCACAAAAAAACGCGGTCTGTCCTCATTTTTTGCCGTCGGCCCATACAATTGATTGTATGGGAAGATGACGAAAAAAACTCAAAGCGCCGCGGTATTATACAACATGTTGCATAGTACACCAAAAGACAAAAAAAAAATTTTCTATTAAAGGGAATGTGTCATCAGAATTTTTAAGTCCCATTTTTATGTTAAACACATTTTTAAGGACTTTTTTTTTCATCACTTTCAATATTTTTTAATCTTAAGTCTTGCAGTTTTCACTTTGGCCACTAGGCCTTGTTTGCACTGCTTTAACAGCAGTCAGAGAGATGCTTTACAGTAGCTTCATGCACATAGGAGACTTAAGACTGACTCAGTCCCATTCTCTTCTATAGGAAGGAGAGGGGAAAGGGTGAACTGTGACTACCTCCTCTTGTGACTGGTGTCTCCTTTCATTTTGACCCTCTTTGTGCTGATAATGAGCAGACAACGGATAATCTTTCTCTACAGAACAGGAAGTGTCAGACGATTAGGCTTAGTGGCCAAAGTGAAAACTGCAAGACTTGAGAATTATTAAAAATATTGAAAGTGATATGGAAAATTAAAAAGAAATGTAACCAAAAATTCTTAAAATGTGTTGAATATAAAAACGTGAGTTAAACAATAAGTCATTTTTGACACATTCCCTTTAAAGGCTTTGGGCTGCCTGAACAATCGTATTTTCGTTGGTTTTAGAATCTTAAAACCGCAGAAAATCCAATTGTATTTCATTGCAGTGGAGACATAGCCTTAACTACCAGATTTAGTTATCTCTCACTGTATAGAGAATAAAAATGGGCATGACGACACTCCAAATACCATTGTGCTGTCAGATAAGATAATGATAGTCTCTAACAATTTATGCCCTTGTCCATTCTCTTTTTTTTTTTTTTTTTTTTTTTTGTTAGATATCACTTTGTTGTATACACAGTCTTCTGTGTGTCTAGGAGAGATATGCAAAATATAGAAAAAAATGACCGGTTCACCTGATACTGTTGCACATATCCAATGAGCCTCCACAATCGTTAGAAGATATTCAAAACATCAAAATGGGCTGTAGATCAGCAGCAAGTTTTATTCAGAAATTTCCATTAAAATGGCATATCCAGTTCAGGACATATATACAATGACCAACATTCAACTGAAATTCTAGGGGAGATCTAGTTGAGCAGGGTCATATATTCAAGTCACTGGCAAACATGGGCATTCATTCAGTAAGCTGTAATCATGAACTATTCTATTCTATTTTCCAGGAATATTTGCATGGATCACTGTAAATTTTCTAACAGGTAAGCATTGCTAGCTGGAGTTTTAGTTGAAGTCTTCCTCTTAGAGGTTGTCCGATTCCTCTAAAATGCTATATCCTATATTTGCCTTTAACCGCTCCTCCGTTCCAGTGCTGCGTCTTTCCGGTCTTCTGTTTTCTCTCATCTACCTATGAACAGGACGTCAAAGCTTCAGCCGCTGACTAGCTGCACCGTCCACGTACTTGTGCTTACATCACCGTTTGGAGCTGGGCACCTCTGAACGGTGATGTAAGGGAGTGGCACATGCGGCCAATCAGCAGCTGTAGCGGTGACGTTCCATTTGGAAGTAGAAGAAAGAAGAGATGGACCCAGCATTGGAACGGAGGAGTCGGAGAGGGTGAGCACAACCCCCCGCCCCTCCCCCCCAATTGGGCTTCCTTATACTTTGTTTTATAGCAACACCTTTAATGTGTTCGCCCGCTATGCACACAGCAGCAAAGGGTGCTAGTTTTTAATACACATCCTGTCCCAATTCTGTCTCTCCACATCTATTTTAGCACTTGCTGGTAAGCAGAACATGAGAATAGTGCAAAAGCATGTCCTGGGTGTCTTGTTGAGAGTCCATTCCTACCTGCTGAATCATGTATTCTGTAACCTAGATGTTTCTCCTGACGGGAATGGATTTCAGGAAGGAGATGTTCACAACTTGCTCATTTCCACAACCCACCTTTTTTCCCTTTAAACCTTAAAGGGGTTTTATCATTTCATTAAATGGTCTTCAGAATAAGGGGACAGTGAAAACAAGCAACTTTGCAATTGGATGTCATTAGCAAAGCTGCCTTGTTCTCACAGTGTCCCTTATCTTGTGTTTTTATTTACACTGATATCCAGTGCCGGTGGAATCCCTCCGGATCACTCCTCCTTGCAATACACTAGCTGAGAGCTCATTTACATTATGTAAAGCCCCTGGGTCGATTCACGGAGCTGTGTCTCTGACTCAGAGTTAGGGGCCGTAGCATTTTCTGTCTCCACACCTAGCAGAAACGGACTGCAGCAGATTGTACAATGAGAAAACATGACAGTTTTGACCCTGTGCCTAACTGTCCTGCATACAAGCAGATCTGTGCCGTTCTTAGAAAGCTGTAATACATCTTCAGCTGTGAGAGATCAGTGCTCAGATTAGATTGAATGCAGCCTGTGGTATGTATACAGCTCTTATAAAATAAGAGTACTGGGGAGAGACACAGTGACTTGTGGACTCAGAGGGGGGGGGGGGGGGAGTCTCAGGCCAGCAGTGAAGGGGGGATGATGTCATCCAGCTGGGAGGGGAAGAAACTGCATTCACAGAGCTGGGAAGCTAAGAGAAGTGTGAATCAGCCGAAGTAAGGAAGCGATACATCCCCTTTAAACTTGCTAAAAGCTGTGTTTTCTTAATGTGTAGGACCTATTACAAGTTGCTTACCACCCATTGATTATTTGCGGTGGTGTAGGAGGTCAGCATTTAACACTGCAAAGATGTTTTAGAACTATAAAACTTTATATCACCTAAATAAGTCTGTAAAAAAAGGACACCACTATAAAACTTCTTTTAGTGCCACCTTGTGCACGAATAATATATAGAAAGTGAAATCCAGACTATTTTTATTATTGTTTTGGATTGTTTCCCTTGGTATTAATAAAATAAAAATGTAATGTAAAAATTACATAAAAATAAAGCCTTATGTAACACGGCAGAAAGGCAAAGTAACCCCTTCATGACCACCCACCAACGTTTGACGTGGGTTTGTGGCTCCTAGCGCTTTAACTGCGCTGTTAACAGTTCTGTTCCTAAAACAGTCTCTGTCAACAGGAGGGACTGGAGGAAGCCAAAGATCCTTGGTGTTTAACCCTTTAATTGCCGCAGTCCATGACAGTGGAATAATCGAAGGGGATTCCCCTGCTCCATCGGGTCACCGGGATACCTGGGAAATGTCTGTGCAGTCATCCCTGGGGACGTAGAGTAGCCCCAGGGCTGTCTGCATAGTAAGCCTGCTGTCAGGGCACATTGTGTGTTGTCCTGACGGCAGCCTGTGTCGTACTGACGCAATGTAATATGTTATTATTTATCATAATGTTGATTTAAATTTGGTGCATGTTTAGACGGAGTAGTCTAAGGCAATGTTCACACGGCTTATTGCCGACGTAATTGCGGGGATGGATTACGCCGGCAGCCGTGCAGCGGGGGCAGGGCGGGGGGCCGGCAGCTCGTAGACACTCATTATTCACATGACGTGTACACGCCGTAAATAATGTGCATGTCACTCTCTCCCCCCGCGGCGGATTCGCCGAGCGGGGAGCAGAGACGGAATCTACGAGAACTGTGGATTACCGTAATGACTGGGACGGATTCCACCGTATTGCAGCGCAAATACGGCGCGCAGTACGGCTGGAATCCGTCCCAGAATAAGCCGTGTGAACGAGGCCTAAGTTAATAGTTTTTTTTTTTTTTTTAAATGTTTGCGGATTCCACTGCACACAAGGCACAAGGTTCTGCAACCTAAGCCAAGCCCCAAACAAAGATACCAACCCCAATTTTGTCATACGAAATGTGAAGGTGTCTAGAAACTAATACACATAATAAATGTGGTGTACAGCGTGATTTTAGCGCAAATTGCACCAAAATTCTGGCACAGTTGCCATAATAAATGTGTGGGTATTGGATAGATGTACTCCAGATACATGGTAGTCCACTTTTTCATACAGCTCACATGTATGAAAAATGGGATATATTACTTGATAAAAGCAAATATTCAGTTTTTCTATTTCTGTATTATTCTTATAGGAAGTTTAACAAATCCTTCTGCAAAGTTGGATGGAATGCTGGACCTTGGTGGTGGATCAACCCAAATTACCTTCTATCCATATGAAAAGGTATGGTTAGCCAACATGCCATCTTGCTGTAATTACATGAACCAGTTGTGTCTTGTAGAGAGCAGCAGTGTTCCTCTGCCACAGTATTCTAGTAATAAATAAATGCCGTCTGCACATAGTCATGGCCAAAAGTTTTGAGAATGATACAAATGTTAATTTTTACAAAGTCTACTGCATCAGGTTTTATAATGGCAATTTGCATATACTCCAGAATGTTATAAAGAGTGATCAGCTTAACTGCAATTAATTGCAAAGTCAATAGTTGCCTAGAAAATGAACTTTTTCTCCATTAACACAGGTGTGGGTGTTGATGAGGACAGGGCTGGAGATCAATATGTCTTGATTAATTAAGAATCACACCACTGGACACTTTAAAAGGAGGCTGGTGCTTGGCATCATTGTTTCTCTTCTGTTAACCATGGTTATCTCTAAAGAAACACATGTAGTCATCATTGCACTGCACAAAACTGGCCTAACAGGGAAGAGTATCGCAGCTAGAAAGATTGCACCTCAGTCAACAATCTATCGCATCATCAAGGAATTCAAGGAGAGAGGTTCCATTGTTGCCAAATAGGCTCCAGGGCGCCCAAGAAAGACCAGCAAGCGCCAAGACCGTCTCTTAAAAGTGTTTCTGCTTCGGAATCGGGCTACCAGCAGTGCAGAGCTTGCTCAGGAATGGCAGCAGGCAGGTGTGAGTGCATCTGCACGCACTGTGAGGCGGAGACTCATGGAGCAAGGGCCCTGGTGTCAAGGAGGGCAGCAAAGAAGCCTTCTCTCCAGAAAAAACATCAGGGACGGATGATATTCTGCCAAAGGTCAGGGAGTGGATTGCTGAGGACTGGGGTAAAGTCATTTTCTTGATGAATCCCCTTTCCGAATGTTTGGAACATATGGAAAACAGCTTGTTCGGAGAAGACAAGGTGAGCGATACCACCAGTCTTGTCTCATTCCAACTGTAAAGCATCCAGAAACCATTCATGTGTGGGGTTGCTTCTCAGCCAAGGGAATCGGCTCTCTAACAGTCTTGCCTAAAACACATCCATGAATAAAGAATGGTACCAGAATGTCCTCCAAGAGCAACTTCTCCCAACCGTCCAAGAGCAGTTTTGGTGATCAACAATGCCTTTTCCAGCATGATGGAGCACCTTGCCATAAAGCAAAGGTGATAACTAAATGGCTCAGGGAACAAAACATAGAGATTTTGGGTCCATGGCTGGAAACTCCCCAGATCTTAATCCATTGAAAAATTTTGTGGTCAACTATCAAGAGACGGGTGGACAAACAAAAACCAACAAATTGTGACAAAATGCAAGCAGTGATTGTGCAAGAATGGACTGCTATCAGTCAGGATTTGGTCCAGAAGTTGATTGAGAGCATGCCACGGAGAATTGCAGAGGTCCTGAAGAACAACACTGCAAATATTGACTTGCTGCATTAACTCCTTCTGTCAATAAAAGCTTTTGTTAATCATAATATGATTGCACTTGTATTTCTGTATGTGATAAAAACATCTGACAAACACACATAAAAACCAGAGGGCAACAGATCATGTGAAAATATAATATTTGTGTCATTCTCAAAACTTTTGGCCATGACTGTACCCTAAGGGCTTGTCCCCACGGCAGGGGTTTTCACCCGGTTTTTCAGTTTTGCAAACCAGATGAAAACTTTTAACACGGACCTTTATGGAAAACCCGCTCAGCAGTCCCCCGTCCACGGGTTTTCTGCCCGGCGGTTTTTCGGACCACCGGCGGTCCGGAAAACATTTAACATGTTCATTCTTCCGACCGGTTTTCGGGCGGAATATGAACATGTGAATGCGAAGTGGGAGGGATTTTCTCCGCTAATCGCAGAGAAAAGCCGTCCCCCGGCGGCCGTGTGCACGGCACGAAAACAGTGCAAATACTGGTCGGATAAACCAACTGGTATTTGTACTGTGCCGTGGGGACCTGGCCTAAGAATGAAAGATATTTTGTCTGTTGGACAAAATTTTGAAACCTTGTGAGCTTCTTTTCCAGAGGATGGCTGTCTGTCACCATTCAGCCAGAAGTTGTTAACGTCCATCCTATAAAAGTTCGTAGTGGCTGAAATTCTCCATTTTCATCACCTTTAGTCGGCAGCTGGCCACTTCTAGGCCATACAGTATGTGTGGCTGCCATCTATTCCTCTTCACCCCCTCTGCATATGTTCTTGATGGGTAGAGGGGAGTAAGCTGCTGCCAGAAGCCTCAGGTGGGGGTTTATTCCCAGGAAGTTGCAAAGAAAACATTACTTCTTTCCCCCCAACATCAGGAATAGTCCCGGATGCATAGAAGAAAATCAGATGGTCCCATCGAATCTTCTGTCCATCGTGTGTTTATGCCTGCTCAGACACACTTCCACCTAAACCTCAGCATTCAATATAAAACTGAATTCATTCTCGCAGATGCTGGTTGGTGGATTGGGCAGTCCTATAGATGAATAATGCAATCTGAGGTATAGTGGTGTTTACACATTAAAGAGGACTTTCCAGAACTGATATAATATTACTATACACATGAACAATACATGTATAATGGTCTCCAGCATCATTATGAATTGTGTCTTCTTATAAACAGGCCACATTTACTGATGCTCCAGCAGGATATATCACCAACTTTCAGCTGTTTAATCGCACATTCCACCTCTATTCACACAGGTAAGTTGTAATCTGATATATTGTCTTTCCTACAGGCGGCTTTAGTAATTAAAGGGAATCTGTCGCTATTTTTTTTTTTTTTTTTAATTATTAAATCAAGACTATGTTTCATATTCTTTTCCTCTTAGCTATTTTTATTTCCTGATTGTAGATTTCTCAATTCAGTCGTCTATTTATGATTGTGGGGAAGACATTCTTGCCTGCACTGCTTTAACAGCAGTCTGAGAGATGCTTTACAGCAGCTTCATGCACATAGGAGCCTTAAGACTGATTCTGTGCCATAGACTTCTATAGGAGAGTTTTCTAGTCATGCTGTGTGACCTGGGAAAAATCACTGTGCAGGGAGCTTAGAGGGGGAGCTGTGACTATCTCCTCTTGTGACTGGTTATCTATACACATTGGTGTCTCCTTCCAGTTTGACCTTGCTTTTACTGATAATGAGCAGACACTGAAAATCTCCCTCTACAGAACAGGAAGTGTCAGACTATTAGGCTTAGTGGCCAAAGTGAAAACTGCAGGACTTTAAGGCTATGTTCACACGGCTTAAAATGGGATGTGTTTCGCGCCGTACTGTGCTAAATACGGGGTGAAATACGTCCCATTCATTACAGTAATCCACGGTTCTCATAGAGAACTATGGATTACGTCTCCTCTCCCTGCTCGCACAATGCGGGGAGATAAAGGACATGTCAATTATTCACGGTGTATACGCGCCGTGAATAATGAATGTCTATGGGGCCGGCGGGCTAGCGCCCCCCCCCTCCCCCCACCCGCTCCCGAGCACACGCCGTAATTGCGGGCGAAATACGTCCCGCAATTATTGCCGTGTGAACCCTGCCTTAGAGTCCATAAAAAAATACTGAAAGTGATATGCAAAATTAAAAAAATACCAAAAATTCCTAAAAAATGTGTTGAACATAAAAATGTGAGATAAACAAGAAGTCATTTTTTGATGACCCATTCCCTTTAAGATTCTTTGTGCAATGCAACAATTCTTGATCATGTCTTCTGATAGTTGTCTATCTGTGGGTTTCGGTTGTGAAATTGTTAAGCAGACTGGTTGTACATGCTAATAATTTGTTTTCTCATGAACGGAGATATAATTGTCGAATAAGTAAAATACTCCACGACCGGTTTTGTTTCATCTCGATCACACGTCAAATCATTGTGACAATCACTATTACTAAAGGCAGCCATTGAGTGAATTCACAGGTGACACATCTGCGCAGGTAAAATCTGCAGTGGTTTCCAATACAGGACAAGTAGATAAGATTTTAGAGGTGTTGCCCACTTGCTGCTAACATTTTTCATGTGAAAAAAAGTTTATTGCAAATCTTCAAATCCACAACATGTTTACTCTGCTATAGGAATGTCACAAATTCACCCTGTAGATTTCACTACTTCTGGTACAGCAAGGGTTGAATCTCTAAAATCCTCTACACGCAGATTTTACCACTGCTTCAGTGTGGATTTACGCTGAGTTCTGTATCAGGAAATATCTATGTGAACATAATCAGGTTTTTCATGTTAAATTAAAGCCATAAATATGGGCTGTGACTCAAAAATAAAACCTGTACTTCATTCCCTTCCAGCACTGCAACAGTCAGTGGAGTCTCCCTATCTTGTGAGCTCTAATTTTTCAAGATCTTGTAGAACCAGTTCCACACACATCTGTGCATGAAATGTCACCCTGTGGAGGCAATACCTTTCTTCTTGACATGTAGGGAAGTGATAGGAGACTTGCTAGAATCCACATCATCCTCCGATATCCCATACAAAAGCCCAACATCCTGCAGCATATTCTCAGAAATTCACAGTTTTGCACACTCCCTCCTATCTTGAATTCTATTAAATTTGTGCCATCTAAAAGTTGCTTTCGTCAGTTTGACTTGATGCCTTTTTGGTATATTTTGTACATGGTGTTTGGAACTTTGTCGCTCCCATTATTTAACTACGTGTAATTAAAAGTTATGGGGTTTGTTTTGTTTTTTTTTAAATGTTCTCCAGTTCTGACCTGATCAGCATCTCTGCCAACTGTTAAGGCATGTTCACACGGTTTAAAATGGGCCGTATTTCGGTCCGTAATTACGCGCCGAAGTGCGCCAATTACGGGCCGAAAACGGCCCATTCATTACGGTAATTCACAGTTCTCATAGAGAACTATGGATTACGTCTCCTCTCCCTGCCCGGCGAAGCCGCCGGGGGGGGAGATAATTGACATGTCACTTTCTAGCGGCGTATACGCGCCGCTAGCAGTGAGTGTCTATGGGCCGGCGAAGCGCCGGCCCCTCGCTCACTCCCCCGCTCCCGCTCCGCCCCCGTCCTCACGGCGTAATTGCGGGTCGTAATTACGTCCCGCAATTAAGCCGTGTGAACATAGCCTTACTCTCCCTCTGTCCTTATGTTTAAAGTAGTTGTCTGGGTCATCTGACCTTGAGATAGATATAGAGAGATATAGATATAGAGAGAGAGATTTTCAAGAGAGTGGCTCTGTGAGAGCCGAAATGTCGTTTTGGAATATGTGGTAATAAATGCACGTTTTTCAAGTTTTTTCATCTGACTACCTGAGTGCTGCAATTTTTCCTATATGTATTTAAATTGGCTTCCCTTGCCGGGAATCCGTTTTTGCTGGCACCCCGCTGAAGTTGCACTGTGGAAAGTGCGGCTGATTTTCATAGATAGATAGATATATGGCAAGGTCAGATAACCCAGACAACTACTTTAAACATAAGGATATAAAATGTTATTAAAAAAAAAATTAGTGATATTCCAGTCACGTTCGCCTGCCATCTCAGACCAGCCAGCTTTATTCTTCAGCATGAAAACACCATAAACACAACAAACCCTCAACCGTTGGATAACTATCTACGCATAAGTAGAGGCCCACTCTATCGGTGGTTAACAGGGTTGTCTCACTACATCATTTCATCTTACCTCGGTCTTGTTTTTCTCAGTTTCATTTTTTAATTCAAAACATGTTTACTGGTTACTACTGGCCTGCATAGATGAGCTGTTGAGGACACCAGGTCTGTAGCTATAGCAACAAGAACTGACAGCCTATCAGGAGAGATTGAACTGGTCTGTAGCCATAGCGACCTAAGGAGTTGATGCGGCCCATACAGAGGGGATATCTAGGAATAGGTAGGACACTGTTAATGGACACACACTGAAAAGTGATTTGTTTTTTAACATAAAAAGCAATCATTGTAGTGAGACAATACACGTTACTCCTAGTCCAGTACACTGTAGAGCACGGGTGTCAAACAAAGGCCCGCAGGCCGTATCCGGCCCGTTGCCTTGTGTTACCCGGCCCGGCACTTGTTGCTGAGCTGTGCTCAGCTACGGAGACTAAATGCAGCTGCAGACACTGCGGAGGGCACGGCTGCTGCTATGGGCCGCTCCACCCCTCAGTGTCCCTACTGGCAGCATCAGGACTGTCATGATTCCGGATGCTGCCAGCGCAGACATCAAGGAGAGAGACCTATTGCCGCGGCCGCGCAGCTCCGCAGCGGCCACTTCACTCAGTGAGGCAGGAGCAGACACCACAGCTCATACAGTCAGGGGGCGGGGCCGGCAGCTCAGTGCACAGGGGAAGAGCACTGACTGCCTGGCCCCGCCCCCTGCAGGCCGGAGGACACTGAGCAGAGGAGCTTCCTGTCTGGTGAGAAGATCCCTGCTCCTGAGGAGGACCGGTCACTGAGGCTGGTAAGGGGCCTGTACTTTACTACTGGGGCCTTACCAGCTAGTCCTCAACCTCCACACCAGGTCCTATAAGATAACCGCCTGCCTCCCCCCTGGGCCTCCACCCTCTGGCCTGCCTCCCCCCTCGCTGGGCCTCCACCATCTGGCCTGCCTCCCCCCTCCCTGGGCCTCCACCATCTGGCCTGCCTCCCCCCTCCCTGGGCCTCCACCATCTGGCCTGCCTCCAACATCTGTGGGGCCCCCACCATCTGGCCTGCCTCCCCCCTCCGTGGGCCTCCACCCTCTCGCCTCCCTCCCCCACGGGGGGCCTCCACCATCTGGACACCCTCCACCTCTGTGGGCCTCCACCATATGTCCTGACTCACCCCACTGGGCCTCCACCATCTGGCCTGCCTCCCCCACTGGGCCTCCACCATCTGGCCTGCCTCCCTCTGTGGGCCTCACCTTCCTGATTACCATCAAAGGGCTGATTGTAACAGGAATACTGTACAAATGAAACTACTCCTTAATAGCTCTCTTAACTGTTAAAGAGAAGTTACATTTACACAGTTCTAAAATTAGGTCGGCCCTTTAAGGTACGCCGTGAGGCCGATGTGGCCCCCGGCGAAAACGAGTTTGACACCCCTGCTGTAGAGGCTTCCGACAAGCCTGTGGGTTCCAGCTGTTTGCTCAGCTCTTCTGCTCCCAAACTCCAGGTAGCAACCACACACCCTGATCACCTGGAATACCAGGCTTTTACATATCTGATAAAGCCTGGACCGGGAACGGCCGCCCACCCAACGATGTGGCCGTTCCAAGGAAGCCAGCCTGTACTTGGCCGTATTACAGCCACACTAATGGCTACTACAAGTGTCAGTAACTTATCGTTACTGACCTTCAACTGCTTTTCCCACCAAGACCATGCCCCTCGGTGGCACACATGTGGCAGCTCTACTGCAACCAATCCTGTGGCAGAATACACACTCGCAATCTTTTGGGAAGCTAATTGCTAGACCGTTTAGATTAGTCCAGTTAGAATTGAGTGAGATCATGAATGCTAATTAGTATCGTGAGGCAGCGTTTAGGATTTTTAAACTTCTTCAAGTCTATTTAGACTCCTTGTCCCCTGCTAAAGTATAAACAACCTTGCCTCCTCTTTCACCTCTGTTCTAGCACGTCTGCTGCCTCCCCTATTTCTTCTGTTGACTTCCTGCTGATGTTAGTGGCTTGAGTGGTCTTATGCCATAGCTGACATAGCTAAGCAGTGACGTTGGGTAATAGCATGTGACCGCTGCGGCAACTTAGTAGCCACAGGAACCACCAGGGGAGATGGCAGCGGAGGTGAAAGAGGAGTATGGGGATTCCCACCCCTTTATCAGGGCACCAGTAGCTGAAATAAATATAATGAAAATAATCCAGACCTCTTCCCTTGCCCTCCGACTAAATGGGATAAGTGTCAGATGAACAACGTCTATGTTGAGATAATGTTGCTGTAATGGTGGTCACTGACGACCTGTAATCCTCCTGCACAGCAGTAACTCTGGGTGGATATACACATAGGTTGGGGTGGTGCAACCCAGAGCCGGGGGCTAGGCCTGACAGCAGTGGTGCCGCGGACCACTGGGTTGTGCCCCTTGCTGGTGTGGTTATTGCTGCGGTGGTGGCCGCCATGCAGTGCGATATCCATTAGTGTAGGGACCCAATTTAAAGAGGTCGTCTAGAAGTGCCAAATGGGCCTATACCGTTTTGATCAAAAAGTATACTAAGAACCTCCTGTTCATTGTTATAATTTTTGCTGAGAAGCATTAGATCAACGTATATTTTGAGGATGTGTGGTCCAAAAATCTTTCTCCCTTTCTAGTATACACATAGGTTACACTGACTCTGTTACACTTCATGCCCACCTCTCTCCTATACTGTAGTGATCAGGCAATGAAAAGAGAATCTCTTAAATCTGTTTTTGTATTGTTGAACACTCAGGTTATACTGACTAGGGAATGGTCATTCAGTTTTTAGTCCATTATAATTGGCATGAATGTATATAGATATGAACTGCCTGTGAATATTTGTGATGGCGATAAATGCAGCAGTCAGTCCGACTGTAGTCCCGCCCACATTCAGCTGCGCACATTGTATACTTTAGGGTATGTTCACACGGCGTAAAATGGGCGCGTATTTGCGCTCTAATACGGGCGAGATGCGCGCCAAAATGACGGTAGTCCATAGTTCCATAGGGGGTATTATCCTCCCCCACCCCCCCCTTCGCGCCGCCGGAGTACGTGCGTATTATCGCGAACTCCCGAAAGACACAAAGTACTATACGCGCCGCAGTACAACGTGTGATCATACCCTTAGATGTATCACAGCAGTGTGTTACCGACCAACCATTCTCTTTTTTTTTCACACATGTTTTGGGTGTGGGACACCGCATTTTTAACATGAGATTACAATGCTTGACTTTCACAAGATGCAGCACATTTTATCTCATTTTTATGTCATCTTTTTGTCTGCAGCTACCTTGGACTTGGATTAATGTCTGCGAGACTGCAAATTATGGGAGGCACTGAAGGAAAACCATGTAAGAAAAAAATGTATTCCATGCAGAATTGTGCATGTGATTTGTTTGAACACTTCTTTAATGTATGAGCATAAATATTTCAATGGATACTTACAATATAGACTCAGTTAAAAAAGCTACACGGCTAGGCAATTGTGTAGAGGGAAATTCTGTAGCATAGTAAAATTCTAATATTTTGATATTCTCCGGACTGGACATTAGAAGTGCCAAATTATCAAATATGTTTACTTACCTACTCAAAAATGAGCAGTCCACTAGGCATTATTGTGTGACACATGCATGCACACACCATAGTTGTAAAATGAATATGGGTGCTTGGCAGCACTGAAGGATATACCGTTATCATCAAGGATGTCCTGTGGACCTGTTAGAATATCAAGTAAAGTTATTTTGGGATGTGTTCTCGCCCTCCACTTTTATTTAAATGCAGTTTTTAATCCAAAGCCAGTGATCGGTGTAAAAGGAGGAAAAGTCCCAGTCATTCCTTAATACATATTCTCCACTTATGATCCGTTCCCAGCTTAAGTACAAATATTACAGCAGTAGCAAAACAAGGCGGCACCGTCTCCCAGTGTTGCAGCTCAGAGACAATCAATGCATTTACTTCAGAAACTATTCACCTCAAAAGCTTCATGATGGTGCTCTGCTCCAGACAGAGAAAGTCCATATAGAATTCCACAATAAGAAAAAGATATGAGCGGCACTCACCAATTCTGTCTGTCTGTGTCTGTCTGTCTGTACATGCACTCTAGCCAATAGCCGTTTCGCGTCACCACCCTTTGTCAAAGCGAAAAACGGCTGTTGGCTAGAGTGCATGTGCTTTTATCCTGACATGTCTAATGGAATAAAGATTTAAAGAAAGAGGATTTGGTGAGTTTCCCCTCATATTTTTTTTATTGTGGAATTAAGTACAAATATTGCCATTGGCAATCTTCAACCCTTTTCAAATTATATTTCTTTAAATGTACTCCTTAAATGTACCTTTTTTAATTACCAAACATTACTAGAAAAACTATCTGACCTTTGCACTATAAAAAAAACATTATATATATATAATATTTATATAATATATATATATATATATATATAAACAATTGTGATTATTCCAGTCATATTCGCCTGCCATTTCAGACCAACCAGCTTTATTCTTCAGCAGTAAAACACCATCACCCAACAAAACCTTGGCCGGGCTGATCAATACGCTTTAAATAGAGGCCCCCTCTATCGGTGGTTAAAGGGGTGTCTCACTACATCAATTCATTCTTCCTCAGCCCGTTGTCAGGGCTGCCATCAGAAATTTCAGGGGCCCATACAGCTGAAGCGTCTTGGGGGCCCCCCCCGTCCCCCCAGTCCCCATTGCCACCGCCCACTCAACAGTCACCCAACACGAGAAAAAAAATGCCAATTGGCCAATTATTTTTGAATTTTACAGTTTATCAATATTGTACAGGTCAGTACGTAGACAAGGGCAGAAATACCCCACATGTCCACTATTATGTTACTGACCAAACCAGTATCCCCAGACCAATATGGCAAATAATATACTAAGACCATATAATTCCGCCGCATTTCACTACCATAACAGTACTGAACAATACCACCGTACTTTTTAGTAAAATATGATTCAATAAGACCGATATTACAGGGGTATTATAGGAGAGATACAGGTGCACACAGTGCAGATACATTTAGTGACTCACAGGTGACGTCTCATCGGACCAGTCCTTCACTTTCCCTTCCCCTCCCCATTCGGCCAAGACTACACGACTTAAGAGGGCCCCCCGCACAGCTAGGGCCCAGGGGGGAAGGGGCACTGGGGCAGGGTGGGCTTCAGAGGGGCCCCAGAGTCATCCTGCACAGCTAGGGCCCAGGAGGCGCTGGCGCAGGGGCTTAAGAGGGGCCCCACACGGTTGGTGAGCGGGGGGGTGACCCCAGGGGTTTCAGTGTGGTGTGGTGTGTTGGGGCGGGGTGGGCTTCAGAGGGGCCCCCGGGGGAGGTGCTGGGACAGGGTGGGCTTCTGAGGGGCCCCCGGGGTTCCGCGGGGCCCCACACAGATCGGGCCCAGGGGAAGGCACTGGGGTAGGTGGGAGTGCTGGGGCAGGGTGGGCTGCTGAGGGGCCCCAGGGGCTTCAGAGGGGCCCCACACAGCTGGGGCCAGGTGGGGGCACTTGGGCTGGTGGGGGGCTTCTAAGGGGCCCCAAAGGGAGGTGCTGGGGCAGGGTGGGCTTGTGAGGGGCCCCAGGGGTTCAGAGGGGCCCCACACAGGGCCCAGGGGGAGGCACTGGGGTAGGTGGGGGTGCTGGGGCAGGGTGGGCTGCGGAGGGGCCCCACAAACCTGGGGTCAGGTGGGGGTTCTGGGGCATGGTGGGCTTGACCATCACACAATGTGAGGGGGGGCCGCGCTCTGAGTCACAGGAGTGCTCCATACAGTAACAGAGCTACAGCAGCCTCTCACTCACTTCACATCCCTCTGCTCCGTCCTGTGAGGAGATCGCCCCTCCTCTCTCTCTGCTGCCAGGAGTCACTGAAGCCCCGCCCACAGGCAGAGAGACAGAGGAGGAGCGATCCCATCACAGGATGGAGCAGAGGGATCTGAAGTAAGTGAGAGGCTGCTGTAGCTCTGTTACTGTATGGAGCGCTCCTGTGACTCAGAGCGCGGCCCCCCCTCACATTGTGTGATGGTCAAGCCCACCATGCCCCTATGACTCGAACGCGGGCCCCCTCCTCACACTCTGAGCCGCACAGGCCCCAGCGGACGCTCAGCAGTGCCGCGGGGCCCGTGTTCTGGCTCAGTAAGCTAGTTTGTGAAACAAGGGGGCCTGCTTACAGTGGGCCCCCTTGTTTCACCGGGCCCCATACAGGAGTACTGGCTGTACCCCCTGTATGGCGGGCCTGCCTGTTGTTCTCAGATTCATTTTTGAATTCAAAACATGTTTACTGGTTTCTACTGGCCTGCAGTGATGAGCTGCTGAGGACACCAGGTTTGTAGCTGTAGCAACAAGTACTGACAGCCTATCAGGAGAGATCAACAGGTCTGTAGCTATAGCAACCTGAGGAATTGATGCAGCCCATACAAGAGGGGATATCTAGGAATAGGTAGGACACTGTTAATGGACACACAAGGAAAAGTGATTTGAATTTTAACATAAAAAGCAATCATTGTAGTGAGACAACCCCTTTAAGGCCTATCACGGCCCACAATACCGTTTTTTGCCCAGTCACTGTAGAGGCTTCCGAAAAAAGCCTGTGGGTTCCAGAGCTGTTTGTCAAGCTTTTACCCCGGTAGAAACCCACACGCCCTGATCCCCTGGAATTCCAGGTTTTAAATTGATAAAGCCTGGACGGGGAAGGGGCCCCCCCCAACGTTTTGTGGCGTTCCAAGAACCCAGCTGTACTTGGCCGATTACAGCCACACTAAGGTACTAAAAGTGTCAGAATTTTCTTACTGACCTTAAACTGTTTTTCCCCCAAAAAGACCCTGCCCCTCGGTGGCACACATGTGGCAGCTCTCTGCAACCAACCCTGTGGAGAATACACATCGAAAATTTTTTGGGGAAGTAATTGCTAGACGTTTAGATTAGTCCATTTGTCAAAATTGAGGACTAGTGAAGCTAAGGCTAAGTTCCCGGTTTTAAAATTGGGATATTTTGCAGGTACTGCGCTAAATAGGGCCGAGATACGCCCCGTCTTTAAAGGGTAATCCACAGTTCTATGGAAAAAACTATGGATTACGTTCCTCCCCCCACTTGAAATTACGCGGGGGGGGGGGAGAAGTGACTGTCAATTACTAGGGCAATACGCCCCGCGTAATGAATGTCTATGGGGCTGTGGCCCCCCGCCCCGCGGGAGTCGTGCCGATCGCGCAAGCGCTCAAAGCCCCAGCGTATTACCCCCCGAAATTTTTTCCCGTGTGACATGCTAATTAGTATAGTGAGGCAGTGTTGGGATTTTTAATTCTTCAAGGGGCTTTTAAATTTTATTTAATTTTTTTTTTAGCAATTTGGTAAATAAAAAGGTACTTTTAAGAAAAAAAAAATTGAAGGGGATTAAGGATTGACTATGGCGTATTTGTACTAATATTTGGATACACCTGTTATTAAATTTTCGTGGTTAAATTTTTTTTGATGCCTTCCTGGGGAAAAAAAACCCGACTGGAAAACCCTATCCTCAGGTTGGTATTATGCTCGTATTTAAAAGAAATCCCCACTGCGTATTTTGAGCAAAAGCAGGAGTGGCCCAGCGAAAGGAGAATAAGTCTTTCCTTTTATATTTCCTGATTTTTTTTTAAACCACTTCTTCTTTTTGGTAAAAAAAAAATGTGGTTTTTTCCCCGAAATTTGTTTTTTTAAACCCAAATTCAGTTAGTTATTAAAATGTCAAGATCATTGGATGGATTTTGACTTCATATACTTAGTAGAAATGTTCTTTTGCTCACTTGGAAGGATTTAGCAAAAAGTCGTTTTTTTGCCTGCTTTGAGCTTCTGGTTTTAAATGGAAGAGCATTGATAGTAATATTATACAATAATCTACATTTTAGTTAAATTTGATCAAAACGTAGCTCACTGAATGAGAATTCAGAACCCCTCATAACATGAGCTGGAAGCGTCCCCTGTTTGTGGTCAAGCATTTCTAAAGCCAGTGCTCCATCCTGCTAATATGGAGAATAGGGTTCATAATCTGCGGTGTCTGGTTCAGTCCTGCTTGACAGCAAAGGACACTTCAAGCACATGTTGTAAGGAGTTCCTGTTTCTCTTTAAAGGGAATATGTCATCAAAAAATTAGTCATTGATTAAGTCCCATTTTTATGTTAAACACATTTTTTAGGATTTTTTATTTTTCATATCACTTTTCAATATTTTGGAATAATTCTTAAAGGAGTTGTCTCCCTTCAGAGTTTCAGAGAATGCATGATGATAATACTCTGTCACTTCCGGGTTTTCAGACTGACTCATTTGCATAAGCTCCTTGTTGTACAGCTCCATGCCATGCTGTACTTTCAGATGCTAATTAGATTAGCTTCTCAAACTGCTAACAGGACTTCTTATCTGATCCCCAAAACAAAAGCCCTAATTACAGTTCTGTGTATTTTACATAAATCAAGCTTTTTACTGCTGAGCAGCACAGGACACTGAGGAGACCTGTGTGATGAGGTCACTCACTGTTATCTCATTGAACAAACAGGGGGGAGAATTGTTTACAGGTCTGTTACTGAGGGAACTGAAATAGCCAGGGAGGTCATAAATTCACTTGTATCTCCTTAGGGAAAACAGAGGAACAATGCAATTATTTGGAAAAAAGTCTTTATTTTGTGTTCTCTACAATTTGAAAGCTATTCTTTGTAGCGAGACAACCCCTTTAAGTCTTGCAGCTTTCACTTTGGCCACTAGGCTTGTTTGCACTGCTTTAACAGCAGTCAGATAGATACTTTACAGCAGCTTCATGCACATAGGAGACTTAAGACTGATTTCCGTCCCATTCACTTCTATAGGAGATTTTTCTAGTCATGCTCTTTTGACCTGGGAAGAAATCGGTGTGCGGGGGGAGGTGAAAGGGTGAACTGTGACTATCTCCTCTTGTGACTGGTGGATCCTGTGTTATCTATTCACATTTGGTGTTTCCTTTCAGTTTGACCTCTTTGTGCTGATATTGAGCAGACAACTGAGAATCTCTTTTACAGAAAGAAGTGTTGACTATTATTGGCTTAGTGGCCAAAGTGAAAACTGCAGGACTTAAGAAAATTTATTAAAAAAATATTGAAACGTGATATGGAAAATTAAAAAAAAAAATAAAAAAAAATTCTTAAAGTGTTGAACATAAAAAAGTGAGTTAAAATGAAGTCATTTTTGATGACCCATTTTCCCTTTAAGCAAGGTATGTTACTCTAATTTCAATCAGATGTGCTCATTAGTCTTGGAGCAGCAGTTAGTGAATGCATAGCCACCTTGAGATAATGAAACTTTTTTTTTTTTTTTTTTTTATTCACATGTATGGCTATTTAACACAGGATTTAAGTGACTCTTATACAACAATAGACAAGAGAGTGCATAATCTTCCAAATTTAGGGATGCTGTTTTGTCCATCCTTGAACTTGATCAGCTCGCATCTGGTATGGGGAAGAGGTGCTGGTTAGATACTTTTCAATAATGGCAGGTATACCACCCGTAATGTGTACATGTATCTGGCTTCCTGCTGCCACACCTACCGATTAAATTAATCTTTGATTTTTAGCCTGAGGTTGCTGACCCTTGGGCCCTTTTGTGAGGAAAAATGCAGGGGAGGACTATCCCAGCCTCGTGGAGGAACCAGACTGTGTGTGTGTGCCTGGTTATGAAAAAATTAATTTGACCCTGTTTCATTCCTAAAAAAAATAAAAAAAAATGTTATTAGTCTCCTAGTAAAAATTTCGGGCGGGTTTGGAAACCCATAATGAGGTTTGGGGGGGTAAACGGGTACTTAATGCACTTTTTTGAAGGTTTTTTTGGCACCCTCAAAATTTGCTATGTAGCATTTGTTTCCCATATAATTAATAAGCACTTTCAACCGCATTGGCAAATTGGTACTATAATGGATGTGGTGCAAACGTAAGCCTTCCTCTAGCCAGAAAAGCCTTAAGAGGTTTTCTCCAGTGCAGCTTCGAATCCACCCCAGTTTAGGACTTCACTTATGGTAAGGTGTGGGGGTTTTAGCAGGGTTTTTGGATATCAGCTCTGTTTCTTTGTGATTTATTAGTGACAGGGGCTGGAGATTTACAAGTATGTGATGGGCTAAGAGTCTAAAGAAGTAAAAGTTGTTCACTTACCATTTTTTTTGGACTATAAGACCCCCTAGGGTTTTAGAGGTTAAAATGAGGGAAAAAAAATTTTGAAGAAAAAAGTCCGGGATGAAATGTAGTTTTTTTTTGGGTATTTTTTTTTGGGATAGTGGCCCTTTTTTGTTTCACTTTTTTATTGAAATTTTTTTTGAGGATATGAAAAAAATCAAAAAAAACCATAAATTTTGCCGTTTTTAAATTTTTTTTTTTTTTTTCTTCTTTGGGGTAAGTTTCGTAAAAAATTTGTTGTTATAGTTTAAAAATTTTTAAAATGGATTTTTTGGGGCTTGGGGGTTAAAAAATTAAAGTAAAAAAAAAAGGGCTTTAGCTTGTGTCCCTTAAAGGGGCCGTGTTTTTTTTGGGTTTAAAATGATAGCAAAGCAAAAATGTTTAAAAACCGGGGTTTTAAAAAAATTTTTAAAAAACTTTAATAAATTTTCTTTAAAAAAAAGTTATCTTAAATTTAAACCATAAACTAGCCCGTCAGATACAAAAAATGTAAAGGGAAAAATGGAAAGTTACTAAGTTTTTTTGTTGGGCGGGCCCCCCCCCCCTTTCCCCCCCCCGGGTTAAACTGCAGAAAAACCCATGAATTGGCCCCCAAGCTTGGGGGTGGAAGGAGACGGGGGGCCCTTTAGAGCAAAGGGACTGACCCCAAAGCAAGTGCGACGTTTCGGGGGGGCCCTCCCCCCCTTCCTAAAGCTTAAAGGTCACGGGGAGTATCTCCCCCCTTTTAAAAAAGGTAAGTGAGAACTTTAAAACCCTAACAACATACCTAGAATTTATAAAAAACACTCAAAGATTAAAAAACAAATTCAATCCCTTGGGGTGAGTGTTCCAGGGGGGAAATTTCCCTTATGCTTTTTTTTGGAAAACTGTTAATAGCTAATGATTTTTCGCTACCCCAAAGATCTTTTCCAGCACACAAAAACCGGACTCATATTTATCGTGCGGTTTCCGAAAAGTCCCTAGTTTAAAAAGGACGTTTCCCCGTATGAATTTTTTATGTTTTTCTCATCAAGGGGATTTTCGGAAAGGGGCGCCCGGGTTTCCTTTGGCCCAAACCCTAATCGCCGCCTTGTGTTAATTAATCGTAAATTTTTAACTGCTCCCGTGGTCGGCCCAAATTTGATAAAGCCCACGGGGGAACCATTTCAACATGTATCCCCACATTGTTGCTTTTAAACGTTTTGGAAAACCGGGGTTTTAAATTTGGGTATACCCTTGCGTGGGATGCTGTTTTTTCCCCTTTGATTATGCAGGGCCCCAGTTCTGGAAATTTTCAAAAAGCGAACGTGCCGCCCTAGTGCTGCTGAAAAGGTTGTTTACTCTGATTTTTTGGGTTTTTTTTTAAATCAGGGAAATTGTTGTTGGCCAAGGGTCCTCCCCTTTGGGAAATTTCCCAAAGGGGGGGGGAGATCTTTAAATAAGGGGCCCATATTTACTTCCCCCCCCCTATTTCCAAAAATCTTCCAATATTTAGAAATTAGTTGGGCTTAATTGGGCCCAGAGTGTCGGGTCTTATACTGTATTTTTTTTAAACCATTGAATATCAGATTTTTTCTTAGTCCCCCCCCTTTGCCCTTCTGCCAACAATGTTTCTCGCGGTATGCCAGGATTTTTTAAAACCTATTTTTGGACAGTTACTCGATTTTTAGCCCCCGGTCAAAAATTTCCTTTTTTGGGGGGGGGAAAAACCCTTCCTAGAAAACAATAAAACAGACTCGTTTTGAAAAAATTTTTCCCGGGAGCTTTTAAAAAAAATTTGAGAACGGGCAAATTCCCCAAAAAATTGGGGGGCATGTTGGTTTGGGATGAAAGATATTTTTTGCGGTCAATTTCTTTAAAATTTTACAAAGGTATTAAAACATGAACCCTTTTTTTTGGTTGCAAACATAAAATTTAAGTTAGTGTAGATTTATGCTTTTGTAGGAGAAAAATAAATTAAAGGGGGTGCAGTGGTTAAGGCCCTCAACGAAGTCATTCCCAGCTGTGCCTCGGACCCCGCCCACAGCGGGGGGAAACATCGTCGAGTACCGAAAAAAACCCCACAACGTGAAAAAAGCTGATACGGGAATACAAAAAATTGTTTTTCAAAGTAAAAACATGTACGGGGTTGAAAAAATTGGTCCCAAAGGGGGGCCCCCACAGGGGTTTACCCTCCCGCTGCAAGTACAGTGGTTTCCCCAAAAACCGGAAATAATTCCCTATTTAAAACACGGTATAAAAAAATTTTCCTATTAATTCCCAGGGGGAAAGACTTTGTTTGGATCAAAAGTTGACCAATGAAAAAAATTTGCTTTTTTTAATGCGATTTTTGGTTACCGTGGTTAACTAGGTTTTATTTCCGGTTTGGGTCCAGCGGGTTCCTTGCGGGCGCGGGGGGCCCCTCAAAATGGGGCCCCCTGTGGCCCCAAAGTTATGCAAACCTTTTCATGTTGTTATTTTAAAAAAAAAACAGTTTGTGTTTCCTGTATAAAGCTTTTGCCCAACTTTTGGGGCCCTTTGGTTTTGGTACGTGAGGGGTTTGTCTTCCTGCTGTGGTCGGGGTCCGGGGGAACAGCTGGATGACTTCGTTGGGCCTTTAAACCCAAAGGGTGAAACCCCTTGATTCAGTTTACTCCTCCCGCAAAACGTTCCCACAAAAAAAATTATTTGGATGTTTGCATCAAAAAAGAGGGTTCATTTTTGAATACCTCTTTGTATTCTAAAGAAAATTTTACCGCAATAATTTTCCTTTTCATCGCCAAAGCCCCAAAAATTTCCCCCCGATTTTTAGGGGGGATTGCCCGTTCTCGTTTATCGGCTCGGCGAATTTGTTCAAACGGTTGATTATTTTTGTTGCTATGGAAGGGGGTTGGGCAGAAAAAATTTTGGGGACCGAAAGGTAAAAATATTTTGGGGAAATGTCCAAAAAAAGGTCTAGAAATTTCCCCGGCCCCCTTCCGCCGAGAAAACATTGTTGCAGACACCGGGGGGCACTAAGAAAAAAATCTGATATTCAAAAGTAAATTATTTTCAGTATATGACAGACACTTGGGCCCAATTAAGCAAGCTTTTTACTAAAAATTGGAGATTTTTGGGTAGTGTAGTAAATTTGGCCACTTATTCAAAGATCTCCCCGGGTTTGGAAAAATTTCCGTAAGGGTAGGACCCTTGGCCAAAACTAATTTCCTTGGGTTTAAAAAACCTAAATTTCAGAGTAAACCCGACGCTTTCAGCAGCCCCTAGGTCTGGCCGTTTGCGTGTTTGAATTTCCAGAAATGTGCTTTTTAATTAAAGGGGGGGGAAAATCAGCATCCCACGCAAGGGTAAAATTAAAAAACCAAGGGGTTTCCCTAAAGTTTTTTAACAGCAACAAAGTGGTAACTTTTTGAAAATGGCCCTGTGGGGTGATCTTTGTGGGCCCAGACCCCCGGAGCAGTTTAAGATCGGATTAATGAACACAAGGCGGCGATTAGGGTTTGGGTAAAGAGCAGGGCGCCCTTTCTGGGAAAAACCCCATTGATGAGATTGAACAAAAAAATTTATACGGGGGAAAAGTCTTTTTGCTTTGGAAATTTGCGGAAAACTGGGCCCGATATAATGAGCTCCGGGTTTGGGGTGTGCGGAAAAGATATGGGTTGCCGGAAAAAATCTTTTGCTTTAAGCAGTTGCTCCCAAAAAAAAAAGCATTCGGATTTCCACCCTGGAAACACTAACCCCCCAGGGGTTTTGAATTTAGTGTTTTTAAATTTTTGAGGGGTTTTTATAAATTTTTTTGGGGCGTGTTTTTTTAGGGTTAATGTTCTCAAATTACCTTTTTTAAGGGGAGATGCTCTGTGCGGGTTCAAGTTGGGAAAGGGGAGGGAAACCCCCCCGAAAAGTCGCACTTGTTGGGGAAATCTTCGCTCTGAGGCCGGGGTCTCCTGCTCACCACGCTGGGGGGCCTATTCATGGAAATTTTGCAGTGAAAAAGGCACAGGCCGGTGGGGGGCCCCAACAAAAAAAACCCAGTATCTTGCCATTTTTCTTTTTCAAATTTTGTATCTGAGGGGCTATGGTTTGGTGTTAAGTCAGATGATGACTGGGTTTTTTTTAAAAAAAATTTATTAAAGTTTGATTAAAAATTTTTAAACCCCGGTTCAAAAAATTTTTTCTTTGCTATACATGAACGCAGGGAAGGAGAACCTGCCCTCACGAACCCTGGGTGGCAGATTTTTCGGTTTTTAAAAATTTTTGGGTTTAAAAAAAACGGGCATAAATTTTTTATTGTGTTGTTTTAACTGCATTTCATGTGACACAGCAGGCTTGGGCATCATTTCCCTTTTCCCCCCGTGGCTCCACTCTAGTCAAACAAAAAGGGCTGTTTTTGTAAAAAGTTGAGTTGTTTAATTTTTGCTTATAGTGGTTAGCACTTTTGCTTCCCCCATAGGGGGTTCTAGGTTTCAAATTCCGGGAGGAAACCAAACGTGGGGTTTTTATTTTATTTATTTATTTATTTTTTTGTGTCGCCTTTTCACCCTACCTGATTGAGGGGTTTTTTTTTTTATTTATTTGCATGTTTGACTAATTACTAAGGGTGACAGGAGGGAGAATTTGGGAGCAATGGGGTTGAATTGTGGTGTGATTTATTTAAAAGGGGGGAAAATTTGACCCGATAGTAGCTGCCCCGGGGAGAGGTGATGTGGAGTATGTGCGGTCATGACTGAGGAGCTCTCGTCCCTGGTCGTATACCTTGGAGATGAGCTGTACACATGGATCATGAAGGTAGCAGCTAAAACAAAAACGGTCCAGAATTTTTTAATAATGATGAATGGTGAAAATGTTTTTTTATTTAATTTACAAGCTTCCCATTCAATTTTTATTTTGTGGCAAAACCCCTTCAAGTAAACCAACTCTGTTACTAGAAATGAGATTCTGCGGGGAACAACTCGCCATAGTCGAACTGACTGATGGCAGCTCGGCGCAATGATAGATAAAGGAGAGGGGGGAAAAAAAAAAAAAAAAAAAAAAAAAAAGAGGTGGTCGGTAACCAGAGAAACTTGTGTTACATAGTTTGTAAGATCGAAAAAAAGACAGACGTCCATCCAGTTCAGCATATTTTGCTAAAGTTTTTAATCCAGAGGAAATAAAATCTTTATCTCCTAACCAAAGCAAAATCAAAAACTTAAATGTATTTGGTAATCTCTCCCCTTTAATTTTCCTACATTTTTAAAAGCTAATCAATGTAGTGGGAAATACTAATTGATTTGCCTAGAAATCTATGGAAAAGCCGAGCTACTATTCAGAAGCAAATTATTAAAAGCATTTGCTATGAAAGGCACCTTTTATTTGGATATTGAAAATGTAATCAAATTTTTTTTTTACATTCTTCTGTACAGTGCACCAGCTGGAGAGTTTACCCCTTGTATCACACCAGGATTTGCACAGAGTTTGACCTTTGCAGGGAATAAGTTACAAAGTAAAGGGGCAGAAAGATGGTATGTGTATTTCTTCTTAAAATCGTATTTAACTTCAGTAGTGTGATGAATTCTAAATCTAGATTATGCTTTACAATGAGCAAAACCTAGCAATGTTCTAATTGAAAAAGCATGCTTGCATGTCTAATCCTGCAGTTGTGGTGCCCTCTGGGGTAATTTTAAGTTGGTTTACAGAACATCCAGTGCTAGTGGTCACACATGCTCAGTAACGAAGTCCCTCTGCCTCTTGATCATTTAATACTTGGGCGGAGGAGTGACTCTTGGTAATGTGCAGAGGAGCCAGTAAGGCTATGTTCACACGGTGTATTTGCAGGGCGTAATTACGCCACGCAATTACGCCGTGTGCCCGGGGGCGGGCGGGGGACGAGTGCAGGGGGGCCCGGCATTTCGCCGGCCCATAGACTTGAAATTGCCAGCGGCGGTATACGCCGAAAGTAATTCACATTGTCAATTAATCTCCCGCCGGGCGGGGAGGGGGGGAGACTTAATCCATAGTTCTCTGAGACTGTGAATTACCGTAATGAATGGCCGTTTTCTGCCCGAAAATTGGCGCATTTTCGGCGCGTAATTACGGACCGAAATACGGCCCATTTTAAGCCGTGTGAACATGGCCTTAGAGTCTGTGCACAAAAAGCAACATTTTCTCATTTGGACTCAAGACCACATTAGTTTGTTCTGGAAAGAGTTCCACAGAAGAAGCAGGCATTGCCATAAAAAGTATATAATATCGATATCTGTATTACACAGCCCTGTTCCCAGCGCAACCCCTGCAAGGGCCGGGGAGCAGGGGAAAACCCCCGCTCCCCGGAGCTTAACCTTTTGATTGTCGCAGTCCGTGCTGCAAACATAATCAAAGGGCTTTCCCCTGCTCGCAGATGAGATCGGTACTCCCGTTAGCCCATCAGAGCCTGGACAACCGTGCACAAGTCTGCCCTGGGGGGTCTAGAATAGAACCCAGGGCGTTCTGTGTAAGGGTATGTTCACGTGATGTACATCGTGTGTTTCGGAAGCTTGCGCTAATACGCGCGTACTCCCGCAGCGTGGGGGGAGGGAGGCGGCAGCAGCCCACCGGCCCCATTGACATGCATTGCTCGCAGTGTGTATTCGCCGCAAGGAATTTAGTTTTTAAATTATTTCCTGCGCGTACAATTTTGATCGGGATCGTATTGTACGCGCGGGGGGGGACAAGACGTAATCCATGTTCTCTTTGAGAAAATATGGATTATCGTAATTTCGCCGCGCAATCTCGCCCGAGTGCAAATACGCACCGAAATTACGCGTTGTGAACATACCCTAAGAAGCCAGTGATCGGGCAGACTGTTGTGCTGCCCTGATTGATGCCTGTTGTCTAACTGACACAGATGTAATGTAATTAGCATTTTTATACCTGCTAATACATTACAAAGTGTATAAAAAAAAAATTTAATAAAAAATTGTGCATACGTTTTACACACAAAACTTACACATTAGGTATCCACATGACCTAATAAACCTGTAGAGTTAATCTAACAAGTTAAATTTGAAAGTGAATGGTGTAAAAAATAAATAAATAAATTCTGCAGTAATTTATAAGTGAACCTAAACTATTTCCCCAAAAAGTACAACTTGTCCTGAATAAAACGAGGCCTCATACAACTGCGTCATTGTAAAAATAAAAAAATTACGACTGTTGAAATGCAAAGGAAGGGCAAAAACCCAAAAAGTGTGTGGTCATTAAAGGGGGTTGTCTCCCTACAGAGTTCTAAGGATGCAAAGAATGAAAAAACTCTGTCACTTCCTTTGGGTTTAGAATGACTGTAATTTGCTACAGCTCCCTTTTGGTTGTATTTAACTCTGTTGTTTTCAGTTGCTAATTAGTTCAGATTAGCTCAGAAGCTTCTCTGAAACTAAAGCAGGCCTTTTTATCTGATCCCTCAAAACAAAAGCCCTAATTAGAGCTGCTTAATTAGATAATCAAGTTTTTACTGCTGCTCAGCACAGAGGCTGCCTGCGACCTGTGTGATGACTTCACTCATGCTATCACATAGAACAAACAGCAGGGGGGAGAGCTGTACAAGGTCGGTTATTTAGGGAACTGAAATAGGCCAGGAGGTGATTAAATCACTTTTATCTCCTTAACAAAAACAGATGAACAAAGCAATATATTTGGAAAATGTCTTTATTTTGTGTTCCCTACAATTTGAAAGCTATTCTTTGTAGCGAGACAACCCCTTTAAGTACTTTTCGGCTTAAGGGGAGACCCAGTCCCTTTTAAAGAGAACAATACGTGAAGGAGATTAAAAAATCTTAAATGGTTTAAAGTTACTGTTCGTTCGTGTGTGGAGGATTCTTTTTGTTTTATAATGTTTTTTTTTTTTTCTTTATCACCTGTTTTTGTGCAGTGAAATCCTTGTACAAATCATGCTATGAAAGTGTAACAAAAATGCTAACTGGCAAAGTAAACCGCTCTGCTGAAGTGGAAAATCTCTTCTTGTATGCCTTTTCTTATTACTTTGATCGAGCTGAGGACACACATTTAATAGGTATGTAAATAAGAAGACTTCATTTTTATATATGTAATATTTTATTTGTAATTTTTCCCAACAAGCTTCATGTTCAAACTGCTGTCTTGATTTCCCTTATAATGGAAACCATAATGGCGGTACCGGATCCATCAAACACTTGACATCAATGGCGCTGGGCTGCCCTCGTTTAATTTTATAATGGGATAAGTCGGCTTCTGTTGTGGTGCTTCATCGTTCCCTTCAAATCTGACAGCACTACTAATCGTGTGAACAGAACCTAAAAAAGGGTTTATTTTTTCTGTATTTTTAGATCCAAATGTTGGTGGCTTTATAAAAGTGAAAGATTTTGAGATGGCAGCCATAAAAGGTGAGACACTATGAAATTCAATCCCTGGCTAGATGGCTTTTCCTAAAAGGTTTGTGTCATGAACACCACTCCTGTCTGTATGATCTATTAAGTTGTATGGACATCGTAGAGGGAGGTTAACATTCCTGATGGTACCAAGTAATGGGCAAAAGCTGTAGCTGTGCAGATAGGATGACATGAGATACGGATGCTTCCTTGTATAATTAACTGCTTTTACCAAGACAGTAAATGAAGCCGATGGAACATATCAAATCGGAAGTATCTTCTCTTATAATTCTGTTCTTTCTAAATTTGTCATATGAGTGTTACCATTCCAGTTGTCAAAGGGGTGTGTACCAGCACACACTGACTCTGCCTCCACTGATTGGACAATCTCATACTGTGCAGAGACACGCCTCCAATTGGTAACACCCAGCTGACTGATTCAGAGAAAAATGTCCAGAAGGAATAACAAAGGAACACCACAACACACAGTTATAAGATAAGATGCCCCCGAATTATTGTTACCACACCGGACAAGTATTTACTAAAACACACCTATCCAGAGATGCCATGGGTCCTCTTTAATATATTTCAATGACCCATATTTCCATGATTTGCTTTACTAGCAAGAGTGATTGTCAGTCAAAATGGAAATGTATTCTGTAAAAGAAAGCCAGGGCTAGTTATGTGGGTTATCCCAGCCTTGTAACAGCACCTCTGCACTCTCCATTTACAGAACACAAGAACTGAATATGGTACAAGTACCTTGTATGCTCTGTTACCCTGTACACAGTTCTGTTTCACCGCTGCTGGTCTCCTCTATACATTAATCCTCTAATTCAATAGAGGGTATATGTTGATGATAAAGATTTCTACAATCTCATTAAATATTTGGTGATACCATTGCTTACACAGAGATGGATGCATAGACCGATTTGCGTAATCCATGCAATCGGCAAATATTTCACCTTCAGTTTATTTTGTAGAAACAACTTGCTCACATGGAGAACATAGAGAAATAACTAGCACACACTTCTAGTATAAATCTCGCACAACCCTTCTGCCAACTATATTATGTATTCTTGTGGATGTATTGTTATGTCTTAAGTGGAAATGTCTATACAGTACCTCAGAACATTACATTCGGTGAATCTGTGTGTTTTTGTTGTTTTTGGGGTTTTTTTCCATTTAGAATGTATAAGTATAGAAAAGACAGCTGGGAGCAATCCGTACCTCTGTATGGATCTGACGTATATTACGCGTCTTCTTCAGGATCTCGGATTTTCAAAAGACAAACGCTTAAAGGTAACTTGCTCCTTTTGCTGATGTAGCTTCATTTTCAATACTTATTTGATGGGTGTTAACTTGTGCAGACATGTCTGTCTGTCTCATGTGCACATCATAGCTCAATGGCTGGACTATAGACTGCAGCCAGTAGGATGCAATACACGCCTCTGTGCTTCTTGGGAAAGGTATAACAGGTGCAGATAACTAATAAACAGAAACTCACACACCCCTCCACTAGGGGAACAACTGAATGATAAGTAAATAAAGTACCAATTCACACCAGTATGCAAAAAAGCCACAGTATAATATATGGGGAGATTACACAAATGCAAAAATACTGATAAGACTGAGGGGGGTGGTATTATAATTGCATATAGATAAGGCGATACAAAGGATGCCGTTTATACAGATAAGTGTCGTACACCATGCTGGCTTACAGCCTATGACACCACTATTATTCGATTGGACGGGCTGCCCAGCACTTTTTTGGTGTCCAACACAAAATACTATATCTACTATTTTGCCATAGGCAAACTTAAACTCCCAGTTCTTAGTCCATAAAGCACTAAAACCTAACTTTTATTACGTATAACACTTAACCTCTATAACACACTTTTTAAAAAACTTGATTTCTAACCTCTCAATTTGTCTCATAACTTTATCCCTTTCTAATTGTGAAATAATAGGTGCTGTTCCACCAAATTCTATCATCAGGGAAATACTATATATACAGTGATTTGCTAACTACAAAAAGAAATCAAAAACATCTTACTTGGGCAATCATCCCTAATCTGATGGGTATGAAGCGTATAACCCTCTGCAGCGGGTAACACGGTGAAAAGAGGTAGAAAATCACAAATTAAAATGTCATGCCTGACCTCCCTAACATGTTTCACCAGCAAACTGGCTTCCTCAGGGGATAGAGGTCCGGTCCCATGTGGTCTAGCTCCTTTCCTTTTATATGGTCTTGGGTACACACCCTATTCAGGTGCTCACCAATTAGCCACCAGAGATTCAACAATACCCATTCCCCCTTTCGAAACACACCCCTTTCTCTCCTTCATGCATACTAATACCATATACTGCAGCTGTGTTCTTATAACCAACATTTCTCAGGCAATTTCGCCATCTCCGTTGCAGGCTTTCCTCGTATCTTACCATGCTGCCCGTGCACTGCACCAATGGACATTTCTGCCCTAACTGTGAAGGACTTCCGTCCAACTTCTCACATTACTGCGTCTGCGCGGCTCTCCTAGAACGGACTAAGCGGAATAGGTCCTACATTATGCGGCATACTGCTATCTTTGTCCCTTCCCATAAGCCCCTTTCCCTCTGTATCTAATGTGCATATTCATTTTAATAACGTTTCGGGCATTCTGGCACCCCCACGCTCTTTGGGGTGTTATCTTGTCTCTTCCCCTCTGTATGTAATATGCATATTAATTTTAATAATAATTTTATAACACTTCAGGCCTTCCCATAAGCCTCATCCCCTCTGTATCGAATGTGCATATTCCTTTTAATAATAATTTTAATAACACTTCGGGCTTTATGACACAGCCACCGTCCCTCCCACTTTCCCCACTAACTTTTCTTTTTAAAGGCTCAGCTAGTTACCTAGTTATTTATGTTACAGTAGAAATGCACAAAAATGCTAGTACAGTCATGCTCTATTGTATGTGCATCGGTTAGCACAAAATCCACGTAGTCAATAGGAATAATAAATGTATGCACAAATTAACACCACAAAATACTGACACTCTCTGCTCCTCAGTGTTTGGGCAAAAAAAATGACATACTGGAAAAATACCAAAAAGGAGTTATTAGTTGATACAGGGGCCACTATATTTCACAAGCTCGCAAACCATGTCAAGGTTTCTCTTATCTTGTGAGTCCCTAAACTAGCCATTTACAGAAAAATCACAGAGACATGGGCCATTATTTACACATAAAATATCAGAGGGTCCCTTATGGTGGAATGTCCTTTGTGAGGTAGATGAAGTCCTATTTTGTAGAACTAGAGCTATTTTTGTATTGCATAGACTGCCATTCATCAGAATACCCACCATGTAATAGAACATTAATTCCTGGCTGACCATGACCAATGCTGGTGGCTACAGTTTGAAATGATTGTTTTCAATAAGACCAGCATAAGGACTTGTCTTCAAAAAGGTTAGAACCCCCTGTGGTGATGAGATTTAACTGGGGTTTATCGTGAGCATAATTTAGAAAATCACCCCAACCTTGGTTGTGCTATTGATATCTGCTTTTCATTTCTTGTTATCCGTCCCACCCTGTATCTCATGTCCTCTCTCCTGCTTTCTGTCTTTTGGTTTTGTTTTCCTATGGTGAATTGCATTTCATGTGCATCAATGTGGACTTTTATGGCACTTAAAACAGTCTGGGAAAAACAATACTACAGAGACTGAGAGAGAACATGGCACAGGCATTCAAAGAGCAACTCCATGTGCCATGCACCAGCTAGGGCTGAAATCCAGAGTAACTGCCTGATGCAGCATGTGCAGCAGCTAGACGGACCAGTAGTGACTCTGTAAGGTCCAGTGGCTTGTTACAGGCATCTGGAGCCATGCTGACTGCATCCCACAGCTGCTGCAGGGTGTGGAGGGATAAAGGGATCCATAGAGCGAGCACAACTATCAATGTGGACCTACAGATGCTCAGTTAAGTTTGAGCCTAAGGATTTAAAGCTCTTAGTCAGGAGTTTAATGATTTCATAGAACACTATAAACCACATTTAAATTGAAAAGTAAAGATATCCCACTGCCTTCATGTTTTTTCTTTTGTCTCCTTATTCATCTATCATAAGGTCAGTGAAACTTCCTGCTTGTAGGAGGGTCATTAGTTCTCCAGCATCTCTTTCCTACAAGTCCCAGAATCCATTGCGGTTACAATCTAGGGCCGCCCTGCCCTGTCCAGCCTTACATCATCTTTCTCTGACATATACAACTCATGCCCCTGCATCTCTGCTCCACTTCAATTGCTGGTTGCCTGCAGCAGGCTGTGTTTAATATACAGTGCACCAATCAGTTTGTAAGACGGTAAAAAAAACATTGTTTCCCTTACCCCGTAATATATGTAATACATGTACAAATGAAAATAATTTGGTTTATATATCTCTACGTATGTGCTGTACATCCTCTACAGCAGGTACACAGCTATCCCATCATAGTAACTGATTGCTTTGGGGAATGTGGCATCAGAAGTCACTGCACACTAAACACAAACTCTAAATCTAAAATTTAACTTTTAATCAATTCCTATAAAAAGATACAAATAAAACCATTTTAAGCAGCAGATCACCGCTAATAATGTACAGATAAGGACGGTAGTTGGGATTAGCCCTAATGCACCCTATACTATACCCTACTCTAGACAGATGTCAGGCGGAGTAGTCGTCCTGAAAGGGTCGGCCTCACCTCTGTAGGCTCACCCTGCTCAATCCCTATACAGGTTCAAATGAGCTCCAATAATCAAACTCAATGTACATATCAGGGTATGTGTCCCAGGGATACACATTAGCAAGTCAGATTTTCAAAGAAACCGTCCTCTGTCACCAAATGCTCACAGATAACCCCAAAAAATATATACAGCAGATCCAATGACCGCAACGAATTAGAACACACCATGCATAACAATGGTTATATACGACCTTAATCTGATGATCTATTCCTCCAAATTTCCCGACGCGTTTTCCCCCTGACAAATGTGTCGGGGTTCATCAGGGGAACAAAAGCCAGTCACAATGGGCTGAGACAGCAGCAGTGATGGTGCTTCTCGATGTGATGATGATAGGTGGCATCATCCAGCTTTCCTGTACACAGGATAGCCTATCTGGCATCTAAAAAAAGTGGGCGATGTCACATACCTCACAGCAATTTGTTTTTGATCATGGGAAAGCTGTATACCTTCTGTAGGAGATTTGTCATCATCCCTGCACCAAGTGATGTCAGATCTGTGCTTTCTAACTACTACTGGATAATCTCAGAGATCCTAATGCACATTCAGCCAACCAAACAATCCCAGTCTGCTAACCAGGTGAAACCAGGTCTATTTAGCAAATGCATCATAAAGTCATCTCCATCTAACAGAAGAGATAAAACGGTACACAATGAAGGCACCTAGACTCTAGCACTGATGAGTCACTATGTACACAGTTATCATTGTGTCTCCACAGCTGTACTTGAACAATTACATATCTATCAGTACCTCGGTTTGCATAGTGACTGAGCCACTAGAGGCAGCCAGATCTCTGCTTAAATCCCTCCCACTACAGGGAAGTGTTTCTGAGCTGAGCCTGGTTTCAAAGCACACCCACTGAGTGATGACAACGTCCATTGAGGCCATGTGATCAATGGATGTCACATATGCACAGGAAGTAGGAGAGTAAAGGGTTCTCTGCCTGATTTAGCAGAGCAGGTAAATAATTTTTAATGAGTATCAATTCCAAAGTTCAATATAATTAAGTTAGTGCCGGAGAACCCCTTTAAGGGGCTGGGGTTGTACTTTGAAGTCTTTCTCTTCAAACCAATGTTGGACATTTCTAGTCATGTGACCTGTCCCGTTATCTTACTGAAAGATCCCATCTGCTAAAGGGAAGATAATCTGCATGTGTGGGTGTACATTATCTGTAAGGATGGTTTCATACCCAAATCGATTTCGAGTGCCTTCCATATGGGTAATTAAGCCCAGAGAATGCAACAAAAACATTCCCTAGACCATAACACTGCCACTACCAGCTTGTGCTCTACCAGCAATGGCTGTAGGGTGTTTGTTCTGTCTTTTACTTGAGATGTCAACTCCCATCCGTTCAGTGAAGCTGAAAATGTGACTCATTGGAGAAGGCAACACTTTGTCAATCAGTGGAGGTCCAATTCTGATACTGCTGTGAAAATTATTACAGCCTTTTCTGCAGCTTTCTTCATGGAAATACCAGCACCCTTAGCCCAAAATCCATTTCAACCTCTCATTGATGCTCTTATGCTTTCTCGTCATGACTACTGTAATTCCCTGCTTATCAGTCTCCCCTCTCCAATCTGTCCTGAATGCAGCAGCCAGGCTCCTCTTTCTTTCCAGCTGCCCGCTATACTGATGCCTCTACCCTGTGTGCAGTCACTGCATTGGTTGACCAATCTGTACAGGATACAACATAAACTCACATTCGCCCATAAAGCACAGCGCTGCACCCCCCCTACATCTCCTCCCTCATCTGTCTTCCACCCTACCCTGTCTCTTCGCTCTGCTGATGATCTTAGACTACATGCCTCAGTGATCAGAACCTCCCATGCCAGTCTGCAAGATTTTTCACATGCAGCACCAATTCTCTAGAACAGGCATCCTCAAACTGCGACTCCAGCTGTTGGGGAAACTACAACTCCCATCATGCATTTATATAATCTATAACAGTGGGCATGATGGGAGTTGTAGTTCCCCAACAGCTGCAGTTTGAGAATGCATGCTCTAGAACATGCTACTCCATACGATCAGGTACACTCATAACCTTCATAGTTTTAAGCATGCCCTGAAAATATATCTTCAGTCTGGCCTACCAGAATCCCTAATGGCTAACCTGCCACTTTCTATCACACCCATTTCTGTCATTCTCTACATCTGTATACAGATAAGTGCCAAAGTGTAAAGTCTTGGTGGCAGGTTTACCCAATCTTTATGTAAACCACCCCATATTTATGAAACATGGCTGGACCATTGTAAATCTAGCACTTCTTACCCGAATAGATTGTAAGCTCTTGCAAGCAGGGCCCTCACTCCTTCTCTCATCTGTAAGTAGCTTTCACTGTGTAACGTCTGTCTTTGTCTGTACCTATACCCTCCAAATTGTAAAGTGCTGCAGAATATGTTGGCGCTACATGAATAAAGGTTATTATAATCGTCACTTTTTGCAACTCTAAATCGATCTTTTTACCCATCACGAAAACAAGTGATACGTATGCAGACAGCCGCTCACAACACATGATTTCATTCATGACCTACACAGTGCCAACGTTGAAAGTAGGAAGTGGTCATAATAATGTGACTCAAGTGTGTGTATAATGATATGCTTGGTGCTGTGATCAGTTGCAGTGCATTAACCACATAACACAAAATTAAGTACATGTTTGTTATTATGACACGAAAGATGTATGGAATGAGCTCCATACCCGGCAGGATCCTGGTGTTAATTACAGCTGCCATCCACTATCAATAGCCAAGGTCGGAGAGGACTCCCATTCCATTTAACTACTTTGATGCTCCAGTCATTTCGAACACACAATCTAAATGATTAGAAAAGTAGGCATTACTTTTTTCCACTTCCCATAGCCTTGACAATGCAATCCGTTTAATGGCCATGGCAGCCAGGGTCCTAATGGAGGTTTACCATTACCGTCTGATACCCTGCACCGGTATGCCCATCACATAGTCAGGGCAAATCTTAATTAAATAGAACTACTCAAGGAAGGTTTCTATTGAATTACAGCAAGAAGTGATCATTAAAGGGAATGTCATCAAAAATGAGTTATTATTTAACTCTCGTTTTTATGTTCAACACATATTTTTTAAGTTTGGTTTTTTTTTCCATATCACTTTCAATATTTTTTAATAATTCATAAGTCCTGCAGTTTTAACTTTTGCCACTAAGCCTAATAATAGTCTTACACTTCCTGTTTTGTAGAGAAAGATTCTCAGATGTCTGCTTATCAGCACAAAGAGGGTCAAACTGAAAGGAGACACCAGTGTGAATAGATAACACAGGATCCTCCAGTCACAAGAGGAGATGATCACAGTTCACCCTTTCACCTCCCTGCACACTGACTTCTTCCCAGGTCACAGAGCATGACTAGAAAACTCTGCTATAGAAGTCAATGGGACCGAGGCAGTCTTAAGGCTCCTATGTGCATGTAAAGTATCTGACTGCTGTTAAAGCAGTGCAAAAGTGAAAACTTCAGGACTTAAGAATTATTAAAATATATTGTAAGTGATCTGAAAAATTGGAAAAAAAACAACCAAAAATTCCTAAAAAAAAAAAAAAAAGTTTAACATAAAAACGGGACTTAATTAGTTATTTTTTTATTACATATTCCCTTTAATGCAGTAACTATAACTTTTCATTACATAAAGAATAAGATTTATTTGGTGAAGCCGGAATACTCGTGGTACCTTTCTGTTGGTGCCTGTGTGTCGGAAGCACCTGCTCACCAGTCTAGCTCTGTTTCATCCTTCCTTTTGGGTTTACAATGTGGCAGGACAAATATAAGTTGTGTATTAATGTTGAAAATGTCAGGACCAATAGTAATTGATTCTGTCTCCACAGCGTCGTGACAGAAAATCGATTGATGATGGAGACGTAGTCTGGGGCCCTCGTAGGTGCTACGATTTTACTAACTATGGTATTATTAATGAAGAGAGCAATCGGATCTAGAACGACCTGATAATAAGATGAACTGTGGGGGAAAAGGCACAATACTTGAACCGTTTCTAATTTTTAGAGACGTTGCCATAATACATGCCATACTATCCGGTGCTGGGGTTGATTATTTTGTTCTTGTGACTTAAGTTGATTTAAAAAATACTTTAATGAAGCTGTCCAGAATTAGAAAAAAATATGGCTTTTAGAAACATCACCACATCTACCCTGTTTCCCCAAAAATAAGACATCCCCCGAAAATAAGACAGTGCATTTTTTTTTATTTTTTTATGCAATTCAGAGTTTGGCTACTTATGCTGATGTTTGTGATGAAATCACTACAGTATATTAATACATGTTGATGTTTTGTTCAGCAATAAATATGAATTCTTGTTCATGGAAAAATAAGACATCCCCAAAAAAATTTCTTAGCTCGTCTTTAGGAGCAGAAATTAATATAAGACACTCTTATTTTCGGGGAAACGGGTATCCAGAAGTCATGTTTAGTATTGCAGTTGAGCTCCTCTAATGTGAATGAGACTGAACAGCAATGCCAAACACAACCTGTGAACAAGTGTGGCGCTGTTGCTATAAAGAAGCAGCTATGTATCTTCTAATCGATGACAACCTAAGATTTATGTATCATGGTACATCCTGCTCTAACTTCATTCTTTTTGGTTTTCTCACACTCCTAGATCTACTCTGGTTGCACTGTCGTGAAATTTAGGTCAAATGTTATTTAAACTGTGAATTTTCCGATTTTTTTTTTTTTTGTTTTTCCTTTTCTCTTCATCCAAGATATGTTCACAAAGATGTGTGTTTCCTTTTAGGGTTCTTATTTTTTTACTATTCTTGCTGTCAAACATGCTGGAGCCCCATCATACCAGATCAATACATCAGCCATGAACAGAGCCTCATCCGTCCTTTTTCTGCACTTCCAGTGGATATTAGACAATAAGCTTGATTTACAGAGATATGTTAAGCATATCTAATGATAAATGTCCAACCCGTGTGCAAGATTTTCAGTTGATGGTGATGTTTGTTTAAAGGGATGTTCCCACGAAGGAACTTATTGGCTACAAGCCGACCGTGTTACAGAATGAGGAAGGGGATGCTTGTGGTAGTCTTCCATTTCTATGGGAGTTCTGAATATAGCCAAGCTCACTCGCTTAGCTTTATCAGAACGCCCATAGAAATTAATGGGGAGGAAAGCCACAAGCATCGCCCTCGTCATTCTGTAACACGGCACGTAGCTTGCTATGAGCCAACCTGTAACTCGGAAGTTCCTTTGTGGGAACACCCCTTTAAATGCGTAAGCACAGATACACCGGATCCCTTGGGTTTGGTCATTTTTATCTATTTTTGTGTTAAGATTTTCATAATCAATGCAGCAGATCTGAAGGGAATCTTTTAGGTAACATTAATGAGCTGGATGAATCCTTTCCATTGTAAAGCATCACTTTACCAAAGATTGAGACTCTATGTAACCTTTTAAAAAGGAAACATTAGATATAGAGGATTTGTCCAGAGCATACCTGTCTTAAGATCTGTAATCTGATTTGGCAGTTAAAAAACCTTAGAGGGGTTTTCTCATCTGCCTGTGTGACAGAGCCTGCTCTTTGCAACTGGCTTCAGTCTCCCACTTTATGTTCAGGCTGTGGGTGTTTCTACAGCAGTGACTGACATATCGGCTCTGCTATTCCTAGCGAATACTGTTGGAGGGACATTCCTGATGGAGAAGTTTTAACAGTAAGGCACAAGGCTGAAGGGTTCAAGTTTGTCAGAAATATAAACCAGTTCATGTGCTGCTTATAAAACACATTAGGAAGTGATGGAATCATACTGGCTAAGGGAGAGAGGTGGTCTACCAAGCACCTCGGTAACTACAGAAGCTTGTATAAACAAGCAGGTGATAAGTGGAGGAAAATCAGAAGAGCAATGTGTCTGGTAATAATAATTTAGCTTTGCCTACATGTTTAAAGGGGTTTTCTCACTCCACGGATTAGGTTTTAATATGAAGGGATAGTTAAATGAAGAATGTTTTTATTTTATTATTTAAGAGAAGCATTATGCGCTCTTAAGTGCACACATGTTTCTATGGTAACCTGCATAACAGACCATACTCTCTGATTTTAGCAGGAAGTGATGTCACCCCACAGACTGAGGTCTGGAGAAAAAAAATAATTATCTCTAACAAGATTAGCTGTAGCTTTACTGAGAAGTCGTTCACTCCTCACAACATGTGTAGCTTTGTTTACTTACAGATGAGATCTACTGTACTGCTTTTTGTAATGTCTCAGCTAGTTATGGAGAGAGGCTAAATAAACTAATTGCTGTCATAGAATCGCCCAGAGTCTGAGGAGAGCAGCGGGAAAGAAAAGCTGCCTGTGACTGTGAGAAAACCCTTTTACAGCTAATCAATATGATAATACACCTTGAACGTGAAAATTTGGCCAATTACATGAGGTTTAGTGTGCAATTGCAGTTACAATAACATTTCTCAAATGTTGCTCCATAAATTATTTTAAAATATTTTCTTGTACTTATCGCAATTTGGTGCTTCATAGCTTGAGTACAGAAAATTGCTTACCAGTTCTGCCCCATTCACATACTTTACGTTAATGTAAGGCAATTTTTACTTGCCATGCCATCTGCCGGGTTTACTTTAAAAAAAAAACAAACAAAAAAACAGGATCAGCCAAAGAAAAACAATCTTTATGTGGCCCCTATCAAGGTCCATATAAAGCTAAATACAGATTAGGACCTTTGTGCTGGTAACTGGCAGCAATAGGGGGTAGGACATAGTAACCGTTTTATGGCAAAGAAACCGAGCACCATCGCCTTAGTAGTAGAAGTACAAATGTATGACAGAAACACAACGTGTGTCAGTGGCCTAACAATGTACCTTTTTGATACTAATGTAGTAGTATTTAATTGTTTGTTAAAATTGGTGAAAGGGAGGGTAGCCTTACTTACCTCCTCTGTTGCTGCTGTTCTAACAATGTCTGTGTACCCGCCGATCACTGCTTCCTGGCATCTGAACTTGACACACAGAAAATGGCCGAGACGGTAATCCCAGCCATGTGTTGAGCCCAGGTACCAAGAAGCATAGATAAACGGGGACTGAGCTCAGTGGTGAAGCCTGTCAAGTAAGGCTTGTTTTAATTGTTTTTTAACAAGCTTGCCCCTTTTTCAGTCTTAAATTAAAAAAAAAAAAAGTTTTTTTTTTTTTTAACTACCTCCATGTGGCTTCTAATAATTCTCTGGATTACTTCTTGACCGTTACATTTTTGCTTTTTTATGGGCAAATTTATCATGATTAACTTCGAGGCACTGTGTCCTTTTTTTGTGCAATGTTTTCCAACAAACTCATGAAGGAGATTGTAAAAGTCTGTTTAACTTATTAACTATATTTTTGTTGTAGATATGTAAATGTTCTATTTAATAAAGATGTAGTTTTGTAATCTCAAGAGTAGCATTTTACTTCTAGCACGATAAGGTAACTATACGCATCACATGAATGTCAGCCAAAACTAATGATTTTGGTGCGTCTTGCTGAACATCTAATATGTGTGAGTTCTACTTCCCCAAAAAAAACAAAGGGGTGATGGTGGGGGGAAATTAAAGGTCTGGCATGTTGGAGATCTCAAGGGAGGAAAGTCCGGGATCGTGTTTGTGTGGGAGGTCCTTTTGGGGGAAGAAAAGGGTCAAAAAAATTGATGTTTTACCACACAAAGGGGTATCCACCCCCGAAAAAAGGGTTTGAGGGGGGGGACTTAAGAAATTGCCGGGCGTAATGCTGTGAATAATACATGCCCAAATTTTCCCCCCCTACAAAACAAACGATTGTAACGTGGGGAGAGGAGGGGAATCCATAGTTCTGTTGAAAACCGTGGATACCATAATGATGGGGCCCTTTTGTAATTTTGCTATACCTTCATACCTGCGAAATGCGCCCCAAAAAAAAACCGTCTAACATCCCCCCAAAAAAAATCCCGGCATTTGATTTTAAATAAAAGAAAATTTGCTACAACGTTACTAAACCCCCTTTTGGGAAAGGGGATCAATTATTCCCTATTAAAAAAAATTTTTTTAAGTGCAAATGTGGGCAATTGAAATGTCATTGCATGTGTATGTCAAGATTTAGTTCAAACATTATGGTTAAGTTGTGACTACAAGTCATCATGCCACAGATATATGAATAAAATTGTTACAGAACCAGCAAGAAGTCATCAAGAATTTCAGGTTGTCCACTTTCTGAAAGATATGAACAACTAAGGCTACACATAATAAAGAAAAAAAAAAGTTTGTTAAAATATAGAAGACTCCTAACACAAGTATCCCATCCCAAGTAACTAAGGAGAAGATGCATACTACATCCATGTTGCATTAAATAAAGAACAAACCTTCTATATTTTAACCCCTTTTTTCATCCTACCAACACCCCAAAAACCCCATACCCAAAAGGGGAAATAAGTATTGAAAAATCCAATTTTTAAAGTAAAATTTTATAAAAATAAAAATTTTAAATAATTTAAAAAAATCATAGTGTCCATAATTTTTGTGACAAAATGAGAAAGACAAAAAAAGGGGATTGAAAAACACTCACTGAAATGTATTTAATACTTTGTAGAAAGCCTTTATTGGTGATGACAGCTTCAAGACTCCCCCTGTATGGAGAAACTTTCGCATGATTTAAATCAGGTGGAATTTTGGCCATTATCCTACAAAAACTCTCAGTCCCAAGGGTTTCTGTCTCTTTCTATGAACTCTGAGCTTTACTTCCTTCCTTAGATTTTCTATGGGTTCAGGTCAGGGGGGATTTTCGGGCCCTTCGAGCAGCAAAACAACCAAAAATTTTAAAAAAATTTTCTTAAACATAAAAAACGGACTTAAACAATTATCCTTTTTGATGACACATTCCCTTTAAGCGAAAAACACACAAAACTGGGATTGAAGTGAGTGTTCCAATCTTTTAAATTTTTTGTAAACAAAATCAAAGAGACACAAAAGGTTTAAAAGCAAAATAACAGTCCACAGGACATGGGTTTTAAATTTTTTTTAGCAAGGGTCCAATTTTGAAGCTGTCCCCCAAAAAAACCCCAACAAAAATCCAAGCTGAAATCTAACGCTCGAAAATTTTTAAATCAAAAACTGTTAAAAAAACTTTGGGAAAAGACATTTTCTGCCCCGTTTTATGGGGAAAAAAGTACTGTTTAAAGGTTAAAGGGGGGTGGCGAATCCACGAACTGGGACAAAACGCCCCCCTAAAAAATTCCCCAAACAATAAAAAACCGGGTAAATATTCAAAACTCCTCCCCGTTGGGGAATCCCGCAACAGTCTCCACCCCTGTAGGTTTATGAACTGATTACTTTAAAAGAAATTTGGGGGCACCAAAGTGGGTTTTAAGGTCCATCCATTTTCCCCTTGATGCAGTAATAGTCCTGGCGTTTGCGATTTTCCCCTCCATGCTTGACAGGGGGGGACAGTTTTTCTTTGGGTCATGGGCCGAAATTTCTCTTCCCCCAAACCCACAGAGATTCGTTAATCCCAAAAGAGCTAAATTTTTTGTCCTAAACGAACATAGAAACCTTCCCCCAAATTCACTCACAAAAATTATCCAGGTTTTCCCACGGGCAAACATAGAGGGCCTGCCCCATGTGCCTTTTTGAACAGGGGTACCTTGTGGGAAACTGAAAGGATTTTAAACAATTACGGAATAAGGGTTTAAAAATTTTTAAGTTTTAAACTGCCCCCTGGTCTACAGAATTATTGTGAAACCCTTGGCTACGGGGATATTCCAATAAAGGATTTTGGGGTTAAGCCCAAGGAGGCCTGAAAGAAGTGGTTTGAATGAGGGAAGGATTTTAAAAGTGTGGGGGTTTTCCATTGAAACCAAGAAGGGGGCAAATTTTCCCTAAAAAAATTCTTTTTTCGGTGACCCCCCAAAATTTTTCCCGGAAAAAATTGTTTGGGCCCGAATTACTTGGGGAAACAAATTCACGAAAAAAAAACAGCTTTTTCCGGGCTGCAAGAGCCGGGCGGGGTTGCTTTTAAACTTTGGGGCCCCATGCTTAAATTTTCAGAGGGGTTTGGGTTTGGTCTTCTTAAAATGTTTTTTTTTGTATGACACGCAGAGATTTCCCCGCTTTAAAAAATCGCTTCACTAAAAAATTTCCCTGGGAAACTTAAGGGGGGGAAAAATTTGCCCAAAAAAACGAAGCAGGAATGAAGCCTGAAAAGGGGTTTGGCAGGGGCCAGTGGGAAAAAAACAAGCTGAGGGCTCAGGGCAAAAATAAATGACAGGGGTTTTTGGAGGTAAACCGGAAAGCAGCCACAGCAGCATGGGGTTTCAGAAAATTGGCACAATGACTTTCCCGGGAAGTGGCAAAAAAAAAAGAGTGGGCCACATAGTAACCAAAAGAAAAGAGAGTGGGGTGGGGCAGCAGCGAAAGAGGTCAACATTTGGAAACAAGGACACAGTGTGGGGGGCACGGCAACGGGCCACAGGCAAAACATGAGGTCGACGGGGCCACAATGAAAATTCGGAGGGGAAAAACCCGGGAAGTGGGCCACAGAGGGGGCCCAATGCACGTGTGGGGGGCACAGCAGCGCATGGGGGCCCAGAGAGTGGCAAAATTGACGGGGTTTTGGGGTTTACCGCGCAGAAAACCCAAAAACAGCAAAACCTGGGTCTTTGAGTGGCACAATGAGGAGTGGGGTAGGGGGGTTTGGAAAATACCAGTCCCTGGTAAGAGGGTTTGGTGGCAGTTTGGAAAAAATGTCAGAAAGATGTGGGGCATCGGGCGGGGGGAAAACCCAACAATAAAACAGCTAAATTTGGGGTTTAATTTTGCACTCTTGGGGAGCTTTAACGGTTCGGGGTGCAATCCCTCAGCCCCATTTCCAAAAGCATGAAAGAAAAGACAAACCACCCCCGCAACTCTGATGAATGGAGAAAAACAATGAGGGGGGAAAACCGGGTTGCTTTAAATTTAAAACGTTTCCCCCTTGTTTATTCATTCCATTTTAAAACCCAAAAAACATGCACTTACAACGAGAGCCCTCCATGTACGGGGGCTATGGGGAAATGGGACAAAATTCCACCGATCGTTCGGGAAACATGGGGCGGGGGGCTGGGTTGGTGGGGGTTTTGAACCCAGACTCATTTCCCCTTTTTGGGGTGAGGCGCATGGCTAAAGTAGTCGATCGTCAAAGGGCATTTTTTGTGGGGAAAAACCTGGCCGACCCCACGCCTGAAAAAACTTAAAAAAAGGGTCGGGCTTTCCCACTTTTTCCCGGGGGACAAGCGGGTTTTCCCCCCCCCCCCCCCTTTTTTGGGGGAAACAGGGGCCCCCCGCTGCAAGAAAAATGCTCGATGCCACACTACGGGCCGGGCAGGACAGCTTTTTTCCACTGAAAACCGGCAATTTTTTGGGCCACACATCCATTTTGGGTTTCCCCCAAAACCAGCGGATCTTCTAACTGGGGGGCAAGTGCGTCCAAGAAAGGCCCCCCCCCCCCCCCCCCCCCAATTGGGGTTCGGGGTCTGCCCCCGGGCCCTGTGGTGGGCACTGCCCTCCTAAATGGGCGGGTAAAGGGAATTCTCACCCGGGATCCAGACTTAGGTTTGGGATGGACGGGTACTTTTTCCTTTCCCCCCCCTTCCCCCCAAAACCCGCGGCTTTAGCGTGACCCTAAGCCCCCCCCGGGTCAAAACCTGTCGGGAGGGACAATGCCGCCTTAGGCGGGCGGCCAACTGACTAGGGGAGGTTTTCCCTATATTATTTGAGTTTCCCCCTCCCTTCAGAGCGGGGGAAAAAGGGGCCCCTTTTTGGGAACCGTTAGCGAGGTCCAATGGGGTTGGAGAGCCGAAGTCATCCCTCCCCGGAGGGAGACTATTGGGTGTAAACTACCGGGAAAAATCACATGTTGCGGGCCATCTCCCACAAGTAAACCCGAGGGGCTCCCTGCCTCCACCACTGTATACTCCCAACGGTGTTTGGGGTCATTGCCTTTTTTTTCCCTCATCCCCATCTACCTCCTCCAGCGCTTCTTCTCCCCTCTCTTGTCCCCGGGGTAGAAACCCAATTCATTTCACCTAAAATTTTGCTTCTGCTAAAAGTCCCCCTTTCCTCCTCCCCCATTCAGTCCCCCCCCGGGAATCATTTTCCCGGCGAGATGTAGCCCCACGTCCCAGTCCCCTGCCCAGACAGTTTTTTTCAGCATCTGTTCCGGGACATAAAGCATTGGAATTATGTTTTTTAATCCCATAGCCCGGCGACTGACAAATAAGGGCCCCCTTCGAATGGCCCGGGAAAAACCGTCAGTGTAAGTATGAGCTCCCAAACTGGCTGACATCAAATTACACAGGGAGTACCCTGTCCGCCGGGTCATAAAAAAAATCTTTAAATTTGGCCCTTTCTCTTTTCCCTACAGTCGGTCCAACATTGCAGGCGGGAAATTTCCAAGGGGTGGAAAAAATAATTTTCAGGTGTTTGGGGGGGGCCCCTTTCCCGCTGCAACTCGAGGAGGGGGTTCCTGGGTTTAAGTAAAAATGGATGAATTGAAATGAAACTTTTTCCCGGGCCTTTTTTCAAAATTTCCTTCTAAGACCCTTTGAAAACTTCGGGAAACCCTTTTTCAAAACCAGACCCGAACACGGGCGCCATGCAGGGCGCATGGCCCAACCCCCCCGGTGCAGCGCGGGCCCCATTTTTCCCCCCATTGTCCCCACCTTTTTTTCCCAATTTTGCAGTTGGCGCGGGAAAAACCCAAAACCCAATAAATTTCGCTGCATGACACGGAGCAGTTCCCCCTCTGTGGGGACTTCGTTCGCCGAGGCAAGCCGGGGAAAGAACTGCTTGAAAACCCGCTGTGCCCTACAAAATTAGTATGAGGGAGCATTTTCTTGTAGAGGCTAAATTGGTGGTGGGGGGAGGCGGACTTTGGCCCCATGGTCCCAAGTTTGCCCAAACTTTGGGGGAAAAAGCGGCGTCTAAGGGTCCAAGTTGTTGGTGTGTCGGGCCAAAAACAAAAAAAAATTAAAACCCCCCAGTTGGGCCGTAAAGGACATGTCCCTGGCCCTGACCGAATTAAAACCCTTCCAGACGTCCTCGTTTCCGTGCCCCTAGGAACAAACCGAAAAGTCACGGCCGGGCCCACCTTCTGTTCAACAAAATTTATGAAGTGGGTACGCCTTTTTGGAAAAGAAATTACGGTTTGGAACTCCCCAAACCGGCCCGGCCCAAGAAATTAAGTTTTTTTAACTGGGGGCAGACCCCCACCTTTTGGAAAGGGAGGGAAATGCAGTACCAACAACTTGGAACAGGAGCACGGTCAGCTTCTGCACCCTTTGGATGGTTGGACGCAACTGTTGTCTCTTTGCAATCGCCCGCTGAACACTGCTGGCGCCATGAGTACGAGAGCAGAGCACTGGAAAGGGGGGATGTGGCAAAGAGAAAAAAGCTCCCTTCTGCAGGGTGGTGGAGCCTTGACTGGCTGCAATGGCATGCGTGCCACTGGGCGCTGCTGCTGCGTGCTGCAGTGGAGGATGGACCACCACATCTGAGCCACGTTTCTCCCAGGCCACCGGAATGGTAAGCTGCATGTGTTGACGCAGGCCGTGGTGCCCAAAGTTAGCTCCCTGCCACGCTTCACTTTTGCCCACAGATTTTTACATATACCCATATTCGGCTCCTCCCGGGGTCTTAGAAAAGAACTGCCAACCGCCAAGTATTGATTTTACGCAACCTCCGACTGATGTACTATACCCCGCTGCCTCGCTGAGCCCCTGTGCCGCTACTTTCTTGGACCTGCGAAGCGGGTTTTTACCCCTGGCCGCTTGGCTCCCGACCCCACACTGCTGCTCCCTGCTGACTCACGGCCCAAACCCACTTGCTGGCTGCGCCGCTGCCTGACGCGCAAGCTTACCCCCTCTTCTCCTGAGATGATTAAGCCCTTGCCCCCCCCAAGTCCCGTCGGTACATCATCATAAATTGGTGTTATCTCACTGCGTCCTCATCCCCGGTTTGGTAGGGCAGAGGTGCCCCCCTCACAACATGACCTCCCATGCCATCTCCACATCTAAACTTTGCCGCCTACGCAAGAAACAGGGATTTTGGGCCCCCTTTCTTCGTCCCAAAGCTGCTGATTGTTTCTCCTAAATTGTCATCCTCGCTATATAGTGGCTCTGAGTCCAACCACATAGTGATCTCGGGCTGGGGGAACCCGGATGGGACAGAGGGGGTTGGGACAGGTGGGGCCGCTGACCCGCCCCCCCATCCCAACAAAGGGTTTTGTGTCTGACGTTCCCCCCGACTTTGGCTGGGGTTGCCCGATGTATCTGGGAGGAAGTGGTGACCTAGTAAAACCAATCAAGAACCCTTGGGTTGCTGGTCAGCACACGGCCCTAGTTTCTAAAATGTACGACATTTTTGATGAAGAATCTGAAAATTGTAAATACACACCCTGTATTTGACCCCAAAAGAACCCACAAACAAGTTTGGGGTAATTTTTTGGATTAAATTGCGCTCCCAAATGGGAGGAAAAATTGACTTGTATGTGCCGTTTTTAAAAAACAAGGTGTATTTTATGAATAAAAAAGCACAAACGGGCTTAATTTAAACCTTCAGTATGAATTATGTCACCCAAAAATTTTTCTTTGGGGTGAAAAGGAAGTTTTTTTTAAATGAATCAACGCAGAAAAATACTTAGCAAACCCTTTGGGATGTTAATTCCCAAAAAAAAGAAATATGCTGCCAACAATTCCCAGCTTTGTTGGTGTTAAAAGGGGTGTTTTTTTAGGGAAAACACAACAAAGAAAAATTGAAATTTTAAACCCTGGTTATGAATTATGCTAGGGGGAAAAATTTTCTTTTTTGGCGTGAAAAAGAACGTTTTCCTTTATAGTAAACTGCAGAAAAATACTTGTTAACCTTGGATGTAAATTTGCGCAAAAGAAATATGCTGCCAAAACTACCAGTTTGTAGCGTGTTAAAAACGGGTTTTTAAGAACACAAAAACAAAAAAACCAATCAATTTTAGTTTTATGAATTATTACACCCTAAATTTCTTCTTTGGCGGTAAAAAGGGAAGTTTATTTTAATGAATACAACTGCAGAAAAAAAATTTTAAACCCCTTTGGGTGTAAATTGCGCAAAAAAAAATTGCTCCAAAATTCCCAGCTTTGTAGCGTGTTAAAAGCCTGTTTTTTTAGGACCAAAAACCGAAAAACTTGTTTTAAACCTTCCCGGTTAGAATTATGTCAGAAAAATTTCTTCTTTGGAGGTGAAAAAGAATTTCTTTTAGTACCAAACAGAGAACAACGCAAATTTAAACCCCCTGTTTAAAATTTGCGCAAAAAAAAAAAATTAAGGTTTTGGGGTTTTAAAGCCGGTTTTTTTAACAAAAAAACGGGAAAAATTTTAATCCCCCTTGGTTATAATTTGCTAAGGAAAAACTTTTGGGAGCAAACCCCGGGTTTCCCCTTTGGCCACCGGCCCCGTAATTAACCCCAAAATCTTTTAAAAGGAAAAAGTTTAGCATGAGATATCATAAAACAGCCTCGGCGACCTTCCCTGATCGTTCAGTGGGCGGGTATGAGCTGCCAGCGTCGCCCCGGATTTATATAGTGCGGTGACGTCCAGAATCCCCCTTTGATTGGCTTCTCTCTGCAATGTCATCAGGGTTCCCTTCTTCTCCCAGATTTTTTGCCCATTAAGCCCTGTGCTCGCACCATTTATAATTAAAAACACGCTTGTCCCGCAATCTCCCCAAACTTTGACTTCGTTCAGAATCAAAGTTTTCCTGAAATTCTAAACGAAGTCCACTTCGTTAGAATCGATTTGCCCATATCTAATTGCAACATGTAAAAATATTGCCTGAAGATGGTGAAAAGAAATACTATATAAAAACTTATATTACTTGTGATACAGCAGGGTTAAGTTATATGATACGCTGCACATGTTGTTTCAATGCATCATATGCCGGTTGTACCTAGAAAACTAAAAAAAAGAATTGTGGAACATATTGCAGGCATTATAAGAACACAAGGAAATTATAACTGGTGTGACAAAACATTTTATTAAAGTGCAAAATGTCGATTTATATAGTTTTGCATTTTTTGGTTTAGAACAGATTGTGCATTGGTGCAACCACTGCAAGGCTGTAATTCTAAGAAAAGATTGTTAAATCAGAAAGCCTACTGGATCCTATGTTTGAATACTAGGTTCCCTGCAAAAATGATTAAACTGATTTTTTTTTATGCAATCCATTAACTTTCTTAGCTGTGCAATTCATTCCAGGTTTCATGAACTACTATGATGCCTAATTTTTTGATTGGTTCTTTGCAATTTTAAATACAATGGGGCACTTTTATTAAGGCAGTTGGGCCAGAATTCTGTTCAATTTGCAGCAAAAATAATGGCGTCCATGCTTTACACTACATTTTTTATGTGTTTTAGACAGTTTCTAAACACTTCCACGCCTTGTCTGACAAAAGGGGCATAACCTTGGTATAAGGGGAGTGCCTTTACTGTAAAGGGGCCATGGTTTGTAGTACAGCACCTTGTGCCAAAACGTGTGCTGGCATTTTGACGAAATAAGCGGCAGAAAGTAATCTAACAAATAGAAGATGTAAAGTTAGCCTAGACATTTCTAACATGCGCCAGATTTATTACACTATAATAAATGTGATGCATCTTAAGACTGTCTAGCCCCTTAACGACACTGGACGTAAACATAAGTCCCAGTGCCGCTAAGTGACTATGTAGCAGGACTGTAGCTGCTTATTGCAGCTGACACCTGCCGGTAACAGCACGGGATGGAGCCAGCTCCATTCCATGCTGTTTAATCCCTTAGACGCTGCAGCGTCTAAATGATCTATTCGAACATCATTTATCCTGTACGCAGAACACTATAGAAGAAAAGAAAAAAGCCAAACGCCAAAACTATGTTTTTTTTTGGTAATTTCGGGTCCCCTAAAAATTGGAATAAAAGTGATCACAAAGTCGCATCTGTCCCAAAATGTTACCAAAAAAAGTACACTTCAGCCCACAAATAATGCACTCTATCTCAGGTCTATGGGTGGAAGTGCAAAAAAGTTATTAAAAGTGGCGCTGTGGTGCAAATTTTTTTGCAGATTCCCAGTATATTCTAGAGCAGGGCTCGACAATTAATTTTCCCATGGGGCCGCATGAGAAAGTGGGATGGTTTTAGAGGGCCGGACTTATAAAAACATAGTGTGAATGGGGAAAAATTCATTTTTGGGGTTTATTTTTGTGGAAATTTACTCTGTACCCTCAGTAAGACAGGTATATACAGCTCCCCCTCAGTAAGGTAGGTATATAGATATATATATAGGTCCCCACAGGGAGGTATATAGATAGATATAGGTCCCCACAGGCAGGTATATAAATATAGTCCCCACAGGCAGGTATATAGATAATTACAGCTCCCCACAGGCAGATACATTGTCATAGCTCCCCAGAGGCAGGCATATTGATAACTACAGCTCCCCACAGGCAGATAGATAGATAGATTTATGACCAAAATTAAAAAAAACAACAATAATACTTACCTTACCTGCTTCCCCGCCGAGTGTCTTCCTCTTCTGCCCAAGGCTGGTGGCGTGATGACGTCATCACGTCGCCAGCGCTGGGACGCTCCTCCGGCAGCTACTCGGTGCACGGAGTAATTACTCTGTGCACCGAGGAGAGGCAGCGGCGTGATGAGCTAAATTCATCGCGTCGCTGCCCGATTCACAAATACCGGGGATAGTAACAGTAGCGCTGACAGCCTGCCACGGCCTCTCAGCGCTACCCAGTCGTGGCGGCCCGTCAGCGCTACTATTACTGGACCTGGGCATCGTACGCCGCGGGCCGCATCCGACTAGTTGACGGGCCGGATGTGTATCTCATCCTGCAAAATAAAGGCCTTTATATGTCTATGCAGATGAAAAAAATAACAAAAGTTATGGCTCTTGGAAGACAAGGAGGAAAAAAATGAACGTGTCAACCCCCAAAAAAACCGCCCCATCCATAATGCGCTAGTCTAAGTTTACACTGTTTAAGTATAGACAGTATTGATAACTCTAACCCATTGTGTGTGCTAATGTGTTTATGCTGTGAACAGGGATGCTTGAACATCGGAAACACATAAGTGTCCTGCCACTTATACTGGACCATGTATCTTCGTGTTTTAGTGGATCGTAAATATATCTTGATTTTATGGAACGTCTACAAATCGTTGTTCATATCATTTTTTGGTATACATGCCAGAAAGGCTTGCAATGTATATGTTAAAGAGTTGCATTCTTAACCCATGAACTAATGTGGGATGTATTTAATGGATACCTTGTGAGGTTCTTCTATGACTATCCATCAAAAAGATGCTGTTATAAGTTTTGGGTAACAGATGCCACAAATTTGACACTTATAGAACAGCTTTAAAAAAAAAAAGACAAATATGTTAAACTGAGCTTATACGTGACTTCTGGTTCCAGTGCCGACTCGTAGGTAACACAGTCTAAGTGCTCGTCCCTGAACATCAACATAACTGCAATCAAATCATCCCTGGAGTATCAGGCTTGGAGAAAATGAGTTTACCGTTTTAAAAAAGGTGCATTTAAAAGGGTTGTTCCACTACAAGGATTGCTTTTTATGTTATCTTTAAAAAACAAGTCAAGTCCTGCAAAATAAGTCACTTTGCAATATGCATCCATTAACACTGTCCTACCTATTCCTAGATAATCCCTCTTGTATGGGCTGCATCAGCTCCTCAGGTTGCTATAGCTACAGACCTGTTCTATCTCTCCTGATAGGCTGCCAGTGCTGGTCGTTATAGCTACAGACCTGTTGTCTTCAGCAGCTCGTCACTGCCGGTCAGTAGTAACCAGTAAGAACCCCCCTGAGTTAAAAAATGAAACGAAGAAAACAGGACTAAGGTGATATGAATCGATGTAGTGAGACAACCCCTTTAACATGCACAGTATTTTTTTTACTAGATTAAGCAGGTTAAAACAGCATAGTCTACGACACTATTCCATATTTTTCTTTTTAGAGGTATACTAATTTATGTATCAGCCAGACGGAGGCCAAAAGTACTCTTTTGGCCTCTGACTCACAGAGGAAGGCTATGGGCATGTTTAGTTTGTGAATTGGGAGCTTCCCCACCACAAACATATAAAGGGTTTTGTACTAAACACTGCATTGGGGCCAAGGTGGTCCAAACAAGAAAAAAAATGATACTTACCTTGCTGTTCCCCACTGCTGCCGCTTCAGAGCTCCCAGCGACCCTCTATTCTTGCCTTCCAGGGGCAAGTCACCGGGAGCTCCGGAGTGGCAGTGGTGGAGGACAGCTTGGTAAATATCAGATTTTCTTCTCTTCTTTTTTTTTTGAATAGATAATCCCTTTATAGTTCACGTGTCGGCTGAAACTTAAGGTTTTTCAGAGCAACAAAAAGACTAAATCCCTGGATCAATAACTTTGTTCCATTATGAGGGCTCAACATGGGTCTGTCAGTGCTGTCATGTCCTTTCTATGAACCAGTACATTCTATATTTAATAGGCTTCTGACTATGAAGACTATATCCTCATGTTTCTTCTGCTTGCAGGGTTGGTGAGTTATAGGCTTTTAAGACAGCTTTACAAGAATAGCTATTATGTATCACTAAGGTGTTATAAGCTTCCTTATAACACCTTAGTGATACACAATCTACTGTAATATCAAAGTATGACTAAGGGTATATGAATCGGGCCCAGGACTTGAGCCTGCTTTATATACGTTAATTAAAGCTGACATTTGTCGCCAGCAGCCAAAATTGAAGATAAATCTTTTACCAGGAGTGGGGTTCTTTTCAGACTCCTGATCTTTAACTCTCACCAAGCTGTTAAAAGATACAGTTGAGTTTTTATGGTAGCTGGAGGCTTGACGAAGGTCCCTAGGTCTGCCATAATTATGCTTCTATTACAACTTGCCAGAGGTAAAATAGATTGATAAGAGATACATAAATATGTAACTTTTTTTTATCTAAAAAACAAGCAACAGCATAGCATCTCTGCAGACTTTTAAAGGAATATAAATTTCGGGGAATGTTTCCCGAAAATAAGACCTAGTACAATTTTTTTCAAGCTTAGAAATAGAAGTCCTCCCCTGAAATTAAGACCTAGCGGAAGTCATTGCTACAGCTCCTCCCACACCATACATAACCTGTTTTCCCAAAAATAAAACATCCCCGAAAATAAGACATAGTGCATTTTTTTTTATGCAATTCAGAGTTTGGCTGCTTATGCTGATGTTTGTGATGAAATCACTACAATATATTAATACATGCTGATTTTTGTTCAACAATAAATATGAATTCTTGTTCATGGAAAAATAAGACATCCCCTAAAAATAAGTCTTAGCTCGTCTTTAGGAGCAAAAATTAATATAAGACACTGTCTTATTTTTGGGGAAACAGGGTAACTGTTAGCAGATCATTTAGATAGGTCTTTGCTTAAATGAGCTCCTCTTGTGCAGGTAGTCTCTAACACAAAGTAAGTGCTATTGCTAGACATGAGAGATTGGGGCCAATGATTGATAATGATAATGTTCCAGAAGATGATATGGTAAATGTACCAAGGACTGTTGTACATGGAAATAGAGTTATAAGAAATTCTTGATGGAATTCAGTTTGGCTGGTTACGCTGATGTTTGTGATTACATGACTATAATATATTAATACTTTTTTTTTTGTTCAACAATAAATGTGGATTCTTGTTCATGCAAATAATAAGACATCCCCTGAAAATAAGACCTAGTGCCTCCTTAGGAGCAAAAATTAATATAAGACACTGTCTTATTTTCAGGGAAACAGGGTAGGTGGGGAAGAAGGGGGTACTGTGTGTACCCATAGTTTATTGATGTGTCAGTAAATGATGATCCGAATTTTGGACTTAAAGACCTCAGTGCTGTAGAGTGCATCATTTGTTAGCTATAAGATGTGTCTGGTAACTCAGTTTCTGTCAAGTTTCCACGTCAGCACTGTGTTCTTCTATGTTTCAGTGGAGAAGTGATAGGGAGGTATGCTGCAAAAGAAATATTACAACAAACCTACATTTAGAAATAAATATATACATATAAAAAAATTATATATTTTACTTTTCGTTTTACACAAATTGTCACGAATGCAAGATAAAGAAAATCTGGAGAATCGAGAAAGAAGTATGTATCAAGTTTTATTTTGTTAAGCTGATCAAGAAAGCTTGAGTGTAAAATAAAAAGAAGGTAATCATTGCTCCGGCCTCCAATGTGTTGGGGGTGTTGCTTACTACTCCCCTTAATACTCCATCCATTTCCCCAGTTTCATTTTCTGTAGAAGGAAAATCATCATTGTAGTACATGCTGAAGTTTAAAACATCTTCCCCTCTAGAGCTACCTTCCAGTTGTCCTGTAAGAAGTAATTCAGGAATAACAGGTTTTCCCTCAATTCCTGTCATTTCTTTAAGCCAAGCAACATAGCTGGCTGCCCTGGAAAATACCACAGGTGTTTCACAAGTTTTATCTTCAACGGATGATGTTCCAACCACTATCCAGGCTTGGTTCTTCCTATACTGGCACATGAGAGCATCTCCAACCTTTACCTGTTAAGCAATAAAAACTGTTGGTGAAGTTGTCAGAGAGCAGTCGTATTCCTCAGGGTGCAGATTTATATCCAACCAAAACAACATCTACATGGACTTGGAATATTCTCTCTCTGTTCTATGTGTATGTATGTTCGAGCTAAGGAAGGCAGACTGAATAGAAGATTAAAATAAGATTAGTCTAGTGTTCCCGAATCCTTGAGCAAAGTAAATGTATTCTTAGGCCATGTTCACACGGCTTATTCTGGGACGGATTTCAGCCGTATTGCGCTCCAATACGGCTGAAATCCGTCCCAGTCATTACGGTAATCCACAGTTCTCATAGAGAACTATGAATTCCATCTCCTCTCCCCGCTCGCGAAATACGGCGAACGGGGAGAAAGTGACATGCACATTATCCCGCGCCATTGATAATGAATGTCTATGGGGCCGGCAACAAGCCGCAATTTCGCCGGCAACAAGCCATGTGAACATCGCCTTAGAATTTCCAGTGTTTTTCTTTTATTTTTTCAATCTAGTAATAGATATTCAGAAGAGCTATTCAAAGATTGACGCTAATCACTGGCACCAATGGTTTGCAATTTAAATTCCTCAGTGTCCAGGTTGACCCATGTCCATCACTGAAAGTGCCAACAGTGAGCACATTGGCATCAGTACTGAGGGTCGGACTGGGATGCCTTGGGCCCACCAGTGGAATTTCATTCTGGGGGCCCACCAGTGGAATTTCATTCTTGGGGCACACCCTACAGCTACTATACATACCGCTTATACTCTGCTTCCTGCTTTTGCCTCCCTCTATCTGCCTTACTGTCTCTCCCAAGGATGCAAAGGCAGTTTAAAAGACACTCCAGCTCTGCCATGCTCTGGGGCCTAGCAGAGGTTTCCCAGTGAGCCAGTATGAGCCTGTATCATGGAGGAATGGAAGAAGGTGACTTGGCATCAGAGCCAGGACAATGTATTTTAGTGCCCTTGGCAAATAGGGGAAACAACTTTCAGCCAGCACTGACGGCGTATAGAGTGGACTCAGTTCATGATCCCCCTCCATACTTCCATATACCCCCTTCCTGAGCGGTTGCCTACCTTTGCTAACTTTTGGTCCCAGCCCTGCCTGGTCTAATAAATAACTTTTTTTCTTTTACTTAATGTGGATGGCCAGGAGTGTGTGAACAGTGCACAAATTGCTTTGGGCTAAGTTCTGGTATGAAAACTTAGATCCTGCCATTCATGTGGATGTTACTTTCACATGTACCACCTTCCTAAACATTTCTGCAGACCAGTTACACCCCTAATAGCAACTGTTTTTCATAATGGAAATGGTATTTTTCAGAAAGATAATACCCCTTGTAACTCAACAAAACTCAAACCATTTCAGAACAATCTTTACGAAGGGTTTAAGGTGTTGGCTTGTCCTCTGAATTCCCCCAATGTTAATCCAAACATCATGTGGGATATGCTAGAAAAACGAGTCCAGTCTATTGCGGCTGCACCTCACAATGTATAGATTATTCATTTATTTTATTAATTGGAATAGTGCTTTTATATTCCACAGTGCTGTACGTATATACATTATTTACAAGGGTCCCTGTCCCTAGTGGGGCTCATAATCTAAGTTCCAAAAACACCCACCTGTATGTTTTTGAGGTGTATGGGAAACAGGAGTACCCGAACGAAAATCATGCAAACATGGGGAGAACATACAAACTCCTTGCAAATGTTGTGTATGGAGGGATATGAACCCAAAATCCCAGATGTAAGTCGAAACGTTGTAAGTCGGGGACAGCCTGTATTTAGTGGCTTCTTATTGTAGTACAACTATGCATCATTTGGTTACCAGTACTGGGGCTATAGATATAAAAAAAAAATTATAGTTCTTGTTACTATTTTCTCCTGGTTGATTTCTTGAGCATTCTGCATATTGCTTAATGTGACTGCCATTTAGTGTTCATTTTCTATAGTTACATAGAGGTTATGTGGTTTACTTCTTCCCGTTATGTGGCCATTCTCTTTTGGCTCAGTATTGTATAACACTTGAACCACCAAGTACTGGGAGCCTATGTGAGTGTATGTGTGCTATTTATAATTCCTAATAATAAATTGCTTATGATAGTCTCCATTATATTGATGTACCATGTACGCTGACAGTACATTTTGTATGTATATGGAATCGCTATAATCGGAGATATCGCTCCCATTTTGCAAGTGTGCTATATATTTTTTGTAGTAAATTCTCATTCCAGATTAAACAATAATCCTTACAAAAGGAGATTCTTACATTACACTCAAAACCTTCTCCTGTGACAGCTGTAGCGCATACTACATTTTGTGCATCAGTTGAGTTACATGTCTGGACAGGACCAAACTGGACTTTCTTCAGAACATTTGAAGTATTATTAGTGTCACCTGAAAAAAAGAGATAATAGTTTTAATTGGTTGTTTTCTCATAAACCTGATGCAATGGCTTATTATTTGATCCTTTAATCTTGTACTGTAATGTTGACCATGGTGCTATCACATCAGCTGACCAAACCCTGCTTGTCTCATGGCTTTAGGTATGTTAGCTAGCTCCACTGATAAACTCATCCTTTACTTGATCAACAGATCTGACTGCAGAGGGTTTCTTCAGTCTCCGTTCTGCTCACTGGGAAACTTGGTGATTCACTCTAATATGGAACTCCTCTCTAACACGGTCATGGACTGCATGCCTAGGATCAAAGCTTCCTCCAATCCCAGCTTTGGTCAGGAGGCTGCTTTAAGAATGGGGCTGTGAAACACAGACCTGCTCTTAGATTAGAAAAAATAACCCAGAACCCCTAGTCCCCCTCTATTGTAGCAATGTCATTTAACTGGGGGCATATCCTGATCAAAGAGAGACAGTAAGCATTGAATGGGTTGTCCCACCCTAGACATTTATCACATTTGAATGGAGCAGTAACCAAACATGCGCACTGCTGCTCTGTTTAAAGTCTATGGGACTGACAAAGATATAGGCCAGGCATCCTCAAACTGCAGCTCTCCAGCTATTGGGAAACTACAACTCCCATCATGCATTTTTATCATCTATAACAGTGGGAATGATGGAAGTTGTAGTTTCCCAACAGCTGGACGGCCGCAGTTTGAGGTTGCCTGATATAGGCTATCTTTGTCAACCCCATAGGCTTTGAATGGAGCAGTAGTGCGCATGTCCAAACACTGCTCCTTTCAAAGACATCCTCACTGCTTAATGACTCAAGCCCCTATTTTACTGATCTTTGGGGATCCCAATAGTAGGAACTCCAGCAATCAGACATTCGTCACCTTTCCTGGGGCATTCAATAGGTGCCCAACTACCATAGCAACCGCTTGACACAATATAAGTGCACCGTAAGAGAACAGAGAACTTAAATGCTGCAATCATTTTCGACCACTGCATCTATGCAGTGGTCGAAAATGACAATTACGCTGGGACTTCGGGAGCCTGCGCCGATTGTGCGTTCTCCCACGGGGCGGGGGTGCCAGCAGCCCGCTGGCTCCATAGACATTCATTACTAGCGTGGCGTATTTTTCGCTAGTAATCGACAAGTCACTTATCTCCCCGCGCGTTGTATTGTATGAGCAGGGAGAGGAGGCGTAATCCATAGTTCTCTATGAGAACTGTGGTTTACCGTAATGACTGGGGCGCATTTCACGCGTATTTCAGCGCAGTACGCCGCGAAATACGTGGCGAACTGCGCCGTAATTTAACCCGTGTGAACATAGCCTAAAACAAATGTTAAATAAAGAATTTAAAACTGCCTTGCCTGTCAAAAAAGTGATAAAAAAAATCAAAAGGTTGTATGTACCCCAAATAAGCACCAATAACAAATCAGCAAAAACAAGCCCTCACAGATACACAACAATAAAAAAGCTTTGACTGCTTTTGTCATTTATACTGCATATAAAAATCCATAAAAACCAGACAATGACACAGACAACACATAAATAATATTTTGGATATCCCAATACATTACATAATGAATTTAAGGATACCATTAAAAAATACAGCTAGAAAACAACAAGCCCTCATCTAGCAATAAAAAATAAACTAATGACTTTTGGAAGACGGGGATGAAATATAAAAAAATAAAAAAAAAGGCCTGTCACCAAAAATTGCTTTGGCAGGGTTAAATAATCTGCCACAAGAAAACTAGTTGCAGAGTTGATAAGGTTACAAGAAAAGACACAGGCCCATCAAGTCCATCCTATAACCCTACAGTGTTAATCCAGAGGAAGGTAAAAACCACCATGAGGCAGATGCCAGTTGCCAATACTAGAGGAAAAAATTGTTTCCAACCCCAAATATGGCAGTCAGAATTAAAAAGGCAACAGTGAGCTACAGATAGTAGTAGTCCATCTATGTGAGAAGCAGGGCCAGGAAGACTGATAGGCAAAGGTAGGCGACCGCCTAGGGCTCTGCTTCATCCTAGCCCGGACGGGGGTGCAAAGAGGTAAGGAGTGGGCTTTATTTTTCAGTGGGAAGGGAGGGGTGGGGGTGCAACATGCCTTATTTGCCTAGGGCACCAGAATAACTTGTCCCAGCTCTGGTGAGAAGCATGTTACCAGAGGTGTGTTACCTCCGCTCCATCCAAATTATTGCTACTTGACAATACAGACATCCCACACACAGGAACTCAAAGCTAAGCAATTTTGTATTACTGTATACTATAGATTATCTTGAAGGGAACATGTCAGGTGGTTTATGCTGCTCTGAGAGCAGGATGTGATAGAGGGAGAGAAGCTGAGCTCTTACATATAAAGGGTTATATGATAGAGGAGAGAAGCTGAGCCCTGTGATATATAGGGTTATATGATAGAGGAAGAGAAGCTGAGTTCTGTGATATATAGGATTATAATAAAGGAATAAGTAAGCTTAGACTTACTGTGATATATAGATTAACTGAAGAGGACAAGAAGCTGAGTTTATGCTGTTGAATAGGATTAATAAAGAGAGAGAAGCTGAGGTCTGTGATATAGAGGGTTATATGATAGAGGAGAGAAGCTGAGCTCTGTGATATATAGGGTTATATGATAGAGGAGAGAAGCTGAGCTCTGTGATATATAGGGTTAAATGATAGAGGCAGAGAAGCTGAGTTCTGTGATATATAGGATTATATAATAGAGGAGAGAAGCTGAGCTCTGTGATATATAGGGTTATATGATAGAGGGAGAGAAGCTGAGCTCTGTGATATATAGGGTTATATGACAAAGGAGAGAAGCTGAGCTCTGTGATATATAGGGTTATATGATAGAGGAGAGAAGCTGGGCTCTGTGATATATAGGGTTATATGAGAGGGAGAGAAGCTGGGCTCTGTGATATATAATGGTAGAAGAGAGATCCAGCGACACGGCACTCGTATTCAGGTAGAAAAAGGGTTCCAGCGTTTATTAAGGATTAAAAGGTACAAATGTATATCAAATAGGTCGCATCTGGCCGACGCGTTTCAGAGCCGAGGCTCCTTAATCATGGCACTAAGTTACAATGAAAATCACAACTAAATATAGCCCAACCCTCTATCACATGACACCACGTCACATGGTCGGGCTGGCAAGTACGTACTATAGCTAAAAAACTTTAATCATAGTTAAAACCAACATAGCGATCTGTTTGATAATATACTAATACTGGTGTTCTGAGGTCATATCTTTTATTCAAACCATGCGGACACCTGGTACCAAGTTTAAATATCTACCACGCTTCGCGTGCTAACAATTTTTTCCTAAAGTCTCCACCTCTCCTTGGTTTTCTAACTCTTTCGATTCCCTGGACTACAAGATCTGAGGTGTCTCCTGAGTGCACTTCTTGAAAGTGTTTGGATGCCATAGATACTCCAATGTTAAAAGTTTTATTGGCATCTGTTATGTGCCTACGGATACGTGTTTTCAATGTGCACGATGTACATCCCACATATTGTTTGCAACATGTCCTGCATGTAATTAAATATACAACCCATCGTGTATTACAGTTGATGTATGACTGTATTTTATAGTCTGTCTTGTGATGTGGAATGAAAATCCTGAGAAATCAGGACATGATTTCAAGTAATGCATCTTGAATGACCACATTTGTACATACCCCTGACAGATAGCCAAGACGAATCGGATATCTTGGGATGTTAGCTTTTGTTCGTTATTAGTATGTTCTCCAATTAAATAAAGATGTTTAACAATCTCACAGATTTTATTAAACGAATCCGATTTGTTTCCAGACGAGGACGCACTCTGAGAACTATTCTAACTCCGAGTACGTTTTCTTCAGAGAAAATGCCTATGGATCATTCTTGGCTATCTGTCAGGGGTATGTACAAATGTGGTCATTCAAGATGCATTACTTGCAATCATGTCCTGATTTATCAGGATTTTCATTCCACATCACAAAAGACAGATTATAAAATACAGTCATACATCAACTGTAATACACAATGGGTTGTATATTTAATTACATGCAGGACATGTTGCAAACAATATGTGGGATGTACATCGTGCACATTGAAAACACGTATCCGTAGGCACATAACAGATGCCAAAAAAAACTTTTAACATTGGAGTATCTATGGCGTCCAAACACTTTCAAGAAGTGCACTCGGGAGACACCTCAGATCTTGTAGTCCAGGGAATCGAAAGAGTTAAAAAACCAAGGAGAGGTGGAGACTTTAGGAAAAAACTGTTAGCACGCGAAGCGTGGTGGATATTTAAACTTGGTACCAGGTGTCCGCATGGTTTGAATAAAAGATATGACCTCATAACCCAGTATTAGTATATTATCAAACAGATCGCTATGTTGGTTTTAACTATGATTAAAGTTTTTTAGCTATAGTACGTACTTGCCAGCCCGACCATGTGACGTGGTGTCATGTGATAGAGGGTTGGGCTATATTAAGTTGTGATTTTCATTGTAACCTAGTGCCATGATTAAGGAGCTTCGGCTCTGAAACGCGTCGGCCAGATGCGACCTATTTGATATACATTTGTACCTTTTAATCCTTGATAAACGCTGGAACCCTTTCTCTACCTGAATACGAGTGCCGTGTCGCTGGATCTCTCTTCTACTATTATCTCTGGACTTTCTTTGGCTGGGAGCTTTCAGTCAGTCCGGGCGTTGGCTACTCGCACAGAAACACCAGGTGAGCTGACCAAACTATTCACTTTGTTCGTCTGTGATATATAGGGTTATATGATAGAGGGAGAGATGCTGAGCTCTGTGATATATAGGGTTATATGATAGCGAAGAGATGCTGAGCTCTGTGATATATAGGGTTATATGATAGCGAAGAGAAGCTGAGGTCTGTGATATATAGGGTTATATGATAGAGGGAGAGATACTGAGCTCTGTCATATATAGGGTTATAAGATAGAGTTCAAGAGGCTAAGCTATGATTTATATAGGGTTATATGATAAAGGGAGAGAAGCTGAGCTCTGTTATATATATGGTTACATGATAGAGGGAGAGAAGCTGAGCTCTGTGATATATAGGGTTATATGATAGAGGAGAGAAGCTGAGCTCTGTGATATATAGGGTTATATGATGAGGAGAGAAGCTGACTCTGTGATATTTAGGGTTATATGATAGAGGAGAGAAGCTGAGCTCTGTGATATATAGGGTTATATAAAAGAGGGAGAGAAGCTGAGCTCTGTGATATATAGGGTTATATGATGGAGGAGAGAAGCTGAGATCTGTGATATTTAGGGTTATATGATTTGGAGCAGGATTTCTGAACAAAAAGCAGAGAAAATAGTGACTGGACTCCTTAAAAGACCGTGAAGTCCCACCCACATAGAGTGACTGACAACTTTCCTGTATCAATATATGAACAGAGCAAACTGTCAATCACTGTATATGGGCAGGGTCAGCAGTACTTTCAGCTTCACTTTTAAGGTTTTTGTTTTGCTTTTTACTCAAAAATTCTGCATCAAATCATATAAATCTGTGCATAAACTGAGCTCAGCTTCTCTCCCTGTATCACATCATGCTCTCAGATAGGGCAGCATAAACCTCCTGACAGGTTCACTTTAACCTTTTTTTTTGTTCCCTCAATGTATGGTTTTGCGTCCTCTTTGTTACATAAATTGTTATTGCTTAAATTATTTGGCTCAGTGAACTCAATTTTATCAAGTTAAATCCTTAAAGGGGGTGTATCATTACATTAAATGGTCTTCAGAATAAGGAGACAGTGAAAACAAGCAATTTTGCAATTGGATGTCATTTGCAAAGCTGTCTTGTTTTCACTGTCTGTCTTATCTTCGTTTTCTGTAAACACTGTTCCCCAGTACCGGTCGGATTCCACCTTCTTTCATTTCATTGGCTGACGGCTCTTCTAATTTACATTCTGTCTGGCCCCTGGTCATATTCACTGGAGCGTGCATTCCTGCATTTCTCACTCAGAATAAGGGTCTGGCAACAATTTCACTCTGCACAGGCTGCAGCTCCACAGTAACACTGCAGCTGCTTCTACAATCAGAAAAACAGCAGAATTGTGCTCGGTGCCTTAATGCTGCTGCATATAAACATAGAAGGGAAACAAATCTGTGCTGCTCTGGATGAGTTCATAGAAGACTGGATTCAACTGTAACAAACCTCCAGCTGTGAGAGGAGAAAAGATCAGTGCACTGAGTTCATAGAAGACTGTCTAGACTGAATGCAGGCCTGTGGTATGTAAACAGCTCTTACAAAATAAGACTGCATAGGGAGAGGAATGACAGTGACATGTGAACTCAGACAGACTGACTCAGGAGCGAGCATGAACAGTGAAGGGGGGATGATGTCATCCCCCTTCAGTTAAGAAACACCCAGCTGGGAGGGGAAAAAACGCCCCTGGATTTGAAGAGCTGAGAAACTGACAAGTACAATGAAACACATGAACTGATGAAGCAATACATCCCCTTTAAGTAGCCTTCACAAAAAAAAAATATACTCTACCTTGTGTTCTTTTGCCTATTGTTGCTAACCAACAGTTGGCCAACTCTTCATTAGCCAGCAGTTCATCATCAGGAAAGCATGCTGGCTGAATCGTGTCATTATAGTGGATTTGCTCACTGGTCAATAGTAATGCAATGGTATGGTTTTTTAATGTTTCATTGTATTCTTGATGTTTTATAAGCTTTATTATTGGGGTAACCTTTCCAAGAAAGTCAACATTTAACTCTCCAGATTCCATAAGCATAGATGTTGTCCTTAAATAGATAAGATTAGGTTACAAATGCAAAGTTACAAAAAATGGCAGGCAATCAGGCACCTGTATAAACTGGGAAAATCTATGCTATACATTATCATAATCTTCCATATTAAAAAACGATACCTCGTATTTGGGATACCACAGCATTGATGAGCATAGTCTACTATGCTTTTCAATATAGTTAAGTAAACAAGGTATAGTATGTTGATACATACCACTAGATGTGTGTCAAAAAAGACACATTTGGCAAACATCTGGTGTATATCTTTAGTATATATACTTAAAGCATGAAGGACACATACACCTAACTAAACATAACAAATAGACTAGGCCATATGCATGATCTCTTCCACTGTGTTTATATGTATACAATATCAAAATAGTAATACATAGTCAACCACCTCTTACTTTCAACATAGGCAACATATACAGTGCCTTGCGAAAGTATTCGACCCCCTTGAACTTTTCAACCTTTTGCCACATTTCAGGCTTCAAACAAAGATATAAAAAAAAAAAAAATTGTGAAGAATCAACAAGTGGGACACAATTGTGAAGGGGAATGAAATTTATTGGATATTTTAAACTTTTGTAAAAAATAAAAAAACTGAAAAGTGGGGCGTGCAATATTATTCGGCCCCTTAAGTTAATACTTTGTAGCGCCACCTTTTTCTGCAATTCCAGCTGCAAGTCGCTTGGGGTATGTCTCTATCAGTTTTGCACATCGAGAATTTGAAATTCTTGCACATTCTTCCTTGGAAAACAGCTGGAGCTCAGTGAGGTTAGATTCAGAGCGTTTGTGAACAGCTGGAGCTCAGTGAGGTTGGATGGAGAGCGTTTGTGAGCAGCTGGAGCTCAGTGAGGTTGGATGGAGGAGCGTTTGTGACAGCTGGAGCTCAGTGAGGTTGGATGGAGACGTGAAGTTAGTGGTTGGAGCAGCAGTTTTCAGCTCTTTCCACAGATTCTAGATTGCATTCAGGTCTGGACTGTGACTTGGCCATTCTAACACCTGGATACATTTATTTGTGAACCATTCCATTGTAGATTTTGCTTTATGTTTGGGATCATTGTCTTGTTGGAAGATAAATCTCCGTCCCAGTCTCAGGTCTTTTGCAGACTCCAACAGGTTTTCTTCCAGAATGGTCCTGTATTTGGCTCCTTCCATTTTCCCATCAATTTTAACCATTTTCCCTGTCCCTGCTGGTGAAAAACAGGCCCAAACTATGATGCTGCCATCACCATGTGTGACAGTGGGGATGGTGCGTTCAGGGGGATGAGCTGTGTTGCTTTTACGCCAAACATATCGTTTTGCATTGTGGCCAAAAAAGTTGGATTTTGGTTTCATCTGAGCAGAGCACCTTCTTCCACATGCCTGGTTTATCTCCCAGGCGGCTTGTGGCAAACTTTAAATGAGACTTTTTATGGATATCTTTGAGAAATGGCTTCTTCTTGCCGCTCTTCCATAAAGGCCAGATTTGTGCAGTGTATGACTGATTGTTGTCCTATGGACAGACTCTCCCACCTCAGCTGTAGATCTCTGCAGTTCATCCAGAGTGATCATGGGCCTTTTGGCTGCATCTCTGATCACTCTTCTCCTTGTTTGAGATGAAAGTTTAGAGGGACGCCCGGGACTTGGTAGATTTGCAGTGGTCTGATACTCCTTCCATTTCAATATGATCGCTTGCACAGTGCTCCTTGGGCTGTTTAAGTTTGGGAAATCTTTTTGTTTCCAAATCAGGCTTTAAAATTCTCCATAACAGTATCACGGACCTGCATGGTGTGTTCCTTGGTCTTCATGATGCTCTCTGCGCTTTAAACAGAACCCCGAGACTATCACAGAGCAGGTGCATTTATACGGAGACTTGTTTACACACAGGTGGATTATATTTATCCTCATCAGTCATTTAGGACAACATTGGATCATTTAGAGATCCTCACTGAACTTCTGGAATGAGTTTGCTGCACTGAAAGTAAAGGGCCGAATAATATTGCACGCCCCACTTTTCAGTTTTTTATTTTTTTAATTTTTTAAAAAATAGCCAAAGAATTTCGTTCCACTTCATAATTGTGTCCCATTTGTTGTTGATTCTTCCCAAAAATATTAAGGGCCACATGTATGAAAACGGTCTAGGTCTAAAATTCTCAATCAGAGTGCTCCTCTTATTTTTCAAGAGCACTATATGAAATGAAAGGGGAACTCTGATTGGTTGCCATGGGCAACAAAATGAATTTTAGACCTACACAGATTACATACATGTGGCCCTAAAATTTTATATCGTTATGTTTGAAGCCTGAAATGTGGCAAAAGGTTGAAAAGTTCAAGGGGGCCGAATACTTTCGCAAGGCACTGTAGCTCATGAAGGACATCACACATTGTGAGCTTGGTAGATATGCAAGGTGTGTGATAGGGTGTCTACACACATATCCCTTGATGCTGTCATGAATAACGGGAGATCTATCAGAATTGCAAAAAGGGATGATTTTTGTCTTTCAGGCCAAAGGGGGCAGTATTTCTGAAAGTGCACAGATGGTGTACTGTTCATGTGCTGCTGTGGTGAAAGTGTATCCTGAGTGGACAAATGCCACCTTTGTGACTAAGTGATATGAAAACTGAGAGCACCACATACCAATGATTTGAGAGGAGAATGTGAGCTACGAAGGTGTGCAAGGGCATACTGACACTTTACAGTGGTGCAGCTCACCCCCAAAATGAACCAAGGGTTACTACCCAGTGGCAGACTGCAAATGCCCTCAATCGCTGGGTCTGCGTAGTCTATTTAACTGTTTGCACATCCTCAGGATGCACAAACAGTAAAATCACTTAGCATAGCAAAGTGCCAGAGGCCCCCATACCCCGCTGTTCAGCCTAAAAGGCCTAAGGCCTGCCAGATGTTGGCCATGCATCATGAGGACTTCCCATCACGGAACCACCTGTTCTGGGCTTCATTAGGAGAAGCAAGTTGAAAAACGAGTTGGAAACTAGGAGAAATTAGTTTATTTATTGTTCACTAATGGGACCCTACCAATCAGCTGCATGCCTGGGTACTATCTACCTACCTTACTATGGGCTGCCTACTGCCTACCTGAGGCCTATCTACCTACCTACCTGTGGCCTATAAACTTCCAACCTTCCTAACTAGGGCCTACCTACTTACCTACCTTGTGCCTTCCAACCAACATGCCTGTAGCCCACTAAACTATCTAATAGGGGTCTATTTACCTACCTGGGGCCTTGCCTGCCTAGCCACCTACCTGAAGCCGCTGGGCCTACCTACATACTACTTGGGGCCTTGCAAGTTTACCTAGTTTCTTGCCTCCACCTACTTGTGACCCTGTCTGAGTACCTACTATCTGGGACCTTGACATCCATCCTTCCTGGAGCTTTTTCTATGTATGTACCTGGGGCCTTGCCTACTGTTGGCCCTACCTACCGGGGTCTTAGCACTTACTGGGTGACCTATGTACCTAGATACCAAGTGGGGGAAGGGGCTACCTATCTAGTAGCATGGGTTTGGCTAGATAATTTGGGGGGTCTACCTATCTAAAAGGTAGGGTCTACTTATCTGTAGAGCCATATCTCGTATTCATGCTGCCCTACACACTTAAGATAGCTGTTCATCAGATGTTGATTAGTGTTTTTATATTTCATAGGTTTCTCCTCTGGACTACATTGGACCAGTGTGGTATCCATGTCTTTAATAAAATGGTCAACAAGGGATGTAGTTGGGGAGGGTTTATTTAAATAAAGGTTTTTGTATTTTAGTGTATTTACCATTTTTTTCCAGGGTTAGTAAAATTGGTGTCTGACGGATGTCTTTCTATTACTAGCGCTCGAGTTTCATGTTAGCCTTGGTGGGTTTTTTGTCATCCCGAGGCTGTCACCAAGCCCCAGTGGTACTAATACAAAGGCATCTGCCAAACATCTTTATTACTAACACTGGAATAAAATGGTTAAAGAAACATTAAAACACTTTATTTAAATAAACACTCCCTGAAAACATCCTCTTCTGACAATTTTATTAAAGAAATGGATCCAATGCCGGTCCAACGTAGTCCAATAAATCCATCATAGTTCAATAAGGAAATCAGGAGAAGAAACAGAAACACTACAAAAAAGCATAACACTACTAAACTCCATCTGTTGCATCCCGTGAAGATCATGCCTGAAGCTTATCTTCTGGGGTGCAATGGAAAGAGCTCGGATCACACAATATGATTCTGAGCCGTACTGTAGCACAATCTCCAGGGGTCAGCTCTCTGTTCCTCCCCCTTCTCTAGGAGACTGTGCCTCTAAGCTATGGTCTGTACCCATTCTCCCACCCATGGGAATTTTGTACAGAGGTGGGGGACCGTTAGGGAGGTGCTGGGTAAGTGAGGATTCTAAGATAGTTGTGTCCAAATCTGCAGGGACGAGTGGTGGCCAAGAGTCAAGAGTCAAGTCATCATGGCTTTCTGGACCGGATACAGAAGAAAAGGGAAAGTGAACGACTCAGTGAAAATGTCACCTGTGAGTCACTGGATGTTACTATAGTGTAATCAGTTATATGTCTGCAGAGTGCCTGTGTTTACTGGTAACAACCACTACACGGTCAGTGTATGGCAGTATTATTGGTCTTAGCATACTAATCTTTATTAATTAGTAGTATAGTGGAACATTTGGTATATTCTGTCACTATGTGGTGGTAATTTGGGGTCGTGTTCTGGCGGTATAATCAGGTCCTTATGTAGTAGTGTTACTGGGTTAGTGGTAGCAGTATCATGGTGAGGTATTTGCTCCTTGTATTATTAAGTAATTTCATGACTATTTTTAAGAAGTACTGGTAAACATTCGTGGCCAGGGTAGGGGCTGGAAAGGGTGGAGGCTCATCTAAAAGTTTGCTATGGGGACCACCCTTCTCCAATTACACCCCTGGAGCTACTAGATTTAAGTCCACAATAACAGTTCAGAAAACCCTACTGCATATGGGGCTCTGAAGCAGACAGATGGTCACTGCACCTCTGCTAACCAAGCTGTGTTGGCAGAAAAGGTTTTAATTTCCATGGTAGTATTGGAATTGGACCTGACGCTGCCATGAGTCACAATTTCTGCTTCATGGAGCAGGTGGACTTTGATGAGTCAGATGAGAAGCATCAGAAAGCAAATAACCTGCAACCATTGCTGGATGAGCACAAGCTGGTGGTGACAGCATTATGATCTGGGCAATCTGTGTTTTTGTGGCATTCTCTGGGGCTAATAATCCACAATGTAAACTGATCTGCGTAGGAATCCATCCTTACAGGTCACATACACCCATATATGCTATTTGTATTTCCTAGGGCAATGGGATCTTCCAGCAACACGATGTGACACATCACATGGTTAGAAATGTCCAACATTGGTTGGAAGAACAGGACCAAGACTTCTAAGCACTACCCTGGGCAGTAACTGAACCCAAAAGCAGCGAGTAGCTCATGAAGGAAGTCATGTGTGTTGAGCTGGCTTGGTGGGTATGTAAGTTGTGCGATAGTCTATCTGCAGACATATCCCTTGTTGCTTAAATGAATAAAAGGGACGATTTATCAGAGTTGCAAAAAGGGACGATTATTGGCTTTCAGGCCAAAAGTAGCTGCTGGAGGGTGTGTGGGGAGAATCCATATACCAAACATGATTGAGGTGGTCCCACAGATTCTCAACAATAGACCATTCAGAATTTTTAAGATGGAAACCAAAAAATTCTATTCTTAAATACTTGCATCCCATGTGAAGTGATAATTCTTGAACAAGTTTTTCTTAAAACTTTAGATATAAAATGTATGAATAAATTGACAACCAGGCGTTGTCGTTCTCCGGATGAGTACCAACACAGTCCGAAACTGCTAATCCTGAATGGATAGTGACAGACTGGCTAAAGATAACAGGTGAATCAGCAGCTATTAAAAGGCCAACAGTTCTTCCAGTGTGACAAAATAATGAATGCTACTGTCAAACCACCATGGTTCAGTATACAATTTTAAGACCTCCTAGACTGAAGGGCTCACATATTTGGTAAATGTTTTAACCGGGAGGGTTTGTATTAGAATATGATTTACTTACGCGTCACTATAACACTGTGACGAGCTCAGAATCCAATATTCCGCAATAATGATGCCCGAGCAAACGATGCCAGCATTCGGCTTCACAAAAACCTGCCAAGGGAATTCTCCAATGGATGCCTCATGTTCCTTGAAATCACGAATTGAAAATTTCCGTGTTCCACATTCTATTAACATAAAGAGCAACATATTATTACAAATCATTTAAGGTAAAGTGACCAGATGTCCCGATTTAGATGGGACAGTCATGCTGCCTGGAACATGTCCCAGAGGGACACTCAATGTCCCGCATTCATCTCACAGAGCAGAGCTAGGCCTAGCCATGCTGGATCTGAAAATAACGGGACTTCCAGTGTTTAACAACATATGCTGCTGAGTCACATGCGTCTCCTCCTCCATTGTGACTCCAGATCCTGGTGTGACTACAGGGACAACCTATGGTCTTCTTGCTTATGGTGGATCCCCAGTTTATGTAGTGTTGCCCCAGAATCTATAGCCTGGTGGGCTGCCAGTCACTACGAGGGGCTCAGGGGCACTGGGGTAATAATACGGAGTGTTATGACCCCAGTGCCTTCTTTATTCCCCAGTGTATATCCCTCTGTACTATGACCCCAGTGCCCCCTGTACCACTCATAGTGTATATCCCTCTGTATTATGGCCCCAGTTCCCCTTGTATCCCTCAGTGTATATCCCTTTGTATTATGACCCCAGTGCCCCTTGTATCCCGCAGTGTATATCCCTCTGTATTATGACCTCAGTGCTGTGTGTATCCCTCATAGTGTATATCCCTCTGTATTATGACCCCAGTTCCCCCTGTATCCCTCAGTGTATATCACTCTGTATTATGACCCCAGTGCCCCTTGTACTGCTCATAGGGTAACATGTATGATTTTTGGCACGCATTTGTAGTGTAGAATGCGCCTGAATCTATGAAACTATTCTACTGCGGGTCATAGATTTAGCGCTTTCTAGCTAAAAAGCGACAATTCTGGCTCAGATAAACCACTTTTAACGTGGTCTACCTGTTCCAGCAGTAATACGCCTGGTTTTGTCACACTAAAGTCATACATGTGTATAATCGTATGGTTGTAGTACGACACACCTCCAGCAGGCCCCCCGATCTCAGGCACATTACAAAACACCGCGGGCACTCTGTAATTTGCCTAATATTGGAGTACGTTTGTTTAAAAATAGAGCGAACGGGGCTGCACTAGTTTTTTGGCTAAAGAGATGCCAGACTTCAGATGCACCCCCGTTTACACATGTCACCCATGGTGTATATCCCTCTGAACCATGACCCCAGTCAGTACCTTTCATAGGGTATATCCCTCTGTATTATGACCCCAGTACCCTCTGTACCCCATAGTGTATATATCTCTGTATTATGACCCCAGTGCCCCCTGTATATTCCTCTGTATTATAACACCAGTGCCAACTGTAAACTTCATAGTGTATACCGCTCTGTATTGTGAATGCCAATGCTCCCTGTACCCGTCATCGTGTACATCTCTCAGTATTATGACCCCATTGCCCCCTGTATCTCTCAGTGTATTTCCATCTGTATTAAGGAGATTCATGTGTCTATGAAGTACAGTTTTGATGTAACAGCCTTGCAAGATGATGAAGGTGCAGGACCATTGTCCGCACGATAAGTTATTACAGCGCCTACACGTCTGCAAAGTTGGCTGAGCGGGAAATAGGAATATTTTAAATACCGTTTTTCTTTTTAAAATGGAATAGTCAAGTGGACAGATCTGCTATTGAAAACACCACTGCTAGGTGAGGTCAGATGAAACGTTTTTTTCCCGGCACTCTTTGTCGGGGACGAGACCGTAATTGGCTCGCGTCCCTCTTTTGCTCCCAAAACCTCTTGTCAAGTTATGGCTCTCAGGACATGGAGATGCAAAAACGTGTTTTCTTTCTTTTTTAAGTGTTCTCATTGTGTAAGAGCAGTAAAGTATAAAAAAAATATAAAGTTGGTATAGCTGTCGCATCGACGTCATATGTTATTTTACTCAGCAGGTCGATGCGATGTCACTTATACTGCATGATGAGCGCTGTAAAAAATAAAAAACATTACCAGGATTGCAGTATTTTGTTCATCCTCCCAAAGTCCTTGATAAAAAGTGATCAAATAGACATATGAACCTCAAAATGGTACTAATGAGAAAGTCGACTCATTCTGCAAATAAATCCGTATACAGCTCCGTATACAAAAAATAAAGAAGTTATGAATACAATAACATCATTTATTGTGTAAAGACAGTAAAACAAAAAACAATATATAAAATGTATATTGCTGTAATTGTGTCAATCCTCATAGTAAAGTTATAATGTCATTTATACCACACGCCAAACACTGTAAAAATTTTACTCCCAAAAAAATGGCAGAATTGCTGAGTTTTTTTTTGCCAGTTTTACAACCCAAAGCTAAAAATAACTGTGACCAAACCAATAGACACTATACCCAAAGATGAATTCCTGTTTCCAGAATGGTGTAACTTTTGGAAGGTTTCACCTGTACTGGTACTTTGGGTGTAATGCAAATGTGACTTGGCACCCACTAAAATCTGCATTCCAATAGCCAAACCCTTCCTTGTATGCTCTGCCATGCACCCAAACAGTTGTTTACACCCACACATGGGGTATTGCAGAACTTCAAAGAAATTGTATAACAAAAAAATTGTTACTAAGTTTATAAGCTCCCTTATGTCCAAAAAAATTAAAAGACATAAAAAAATAAGACCAACATTAAGTAGACATATAGTAGATGCCAGTTATCAACTTTTTTGTGTAGTATGTCTGTCTTACACGCAGAAATTTTTGAACTTGTAATATTTTTAACCAATAAACAAGGATTGTATGGACTAAAATTTATTACTAACTTAAAGCACAATGTGTCACGAGAAAACAAACACTCTCTGAATCAAATGGATAGGTAAAAAAAAAAAAAAAAAATTTAAAAGTTATTCCCACATAAAGTGACAAGTCCGATTTGAAAAATGGGGCTCTGTCATAGAGGTTAAAACTGTAGCCATGTTGTTTAGACCCCTCCATTACCAAAGTCTGTCTAACAGACTCGGTTAGAAATAGCAGAGCTGATATGCCAATCATTGCTGTAGAACTACCTACAGCCTGAACCGGAAGTGGGAACCTGAAGATCGCTGTGTAGAGCAGAATCTGTGAAACAGACAGAAGGAGAACACCCCTTTGATGAGATTACTGTTCTGAGATCAACTTCTAAAAAATATCCTGGAAGAGTAAAAGGGTAATGTGTTTTTTTGGCACATATTGATATATTGCTGCCACCAACTGCTACTTATTTTTATATTATTACTATTTATTTTAGTGCACCATTAATTTCAGGACGCTGTACAAGCCAAGGGGTTTAGGTACATCATATACAATAGCATTTTAGTTGTGTGAGGGGAAAAGTTAATGACAAAAAAGATAGAAGCAAAGACTGTTGGGGTCCCTCAAAGCATTGGTGCTGGAGCAGTGGGAGAATAAATAGGGGAGATTAAACATCTCCTGGAGTCAGTTTTATTTCTTAATTTAGGACCACCCATTTTCAGTTTTTCATTTTGCATTTTTTCCTCCCACCTTCCAACAGCGATAATCTTTATATTTTTGCTTTGACATACCGTTGGCATTGACGGCTTGTTTTTTTGCATGACAAAATGTACTTTTTGTATACCATATAATATACTAAGGAACTAGAAAAGAAACCTCTTTGGGGTGGGACAGGGAAAATAATGGAATCACCCAACTTTTTTGGAGAGGATGTTTTTACGGACAAGGTGATACCAGTTATTTGAATTTTGTATTGTTTATTTTTTTCAAATAAAGGGAAAAGGTTTTTTGTTTAATTGTTAAGATTTGTTTTTACTTTTTTAAATACTTTTTTTTTTTTAACTTTTTTTTGCATCTTCAATGTGAAATTATTACATAGTCATAAAAGCAAAGCTTATCAACATGTCATACCAAAATCTGTAATACAGAGTCTTGGAGACTATATATATGAATTTGTAGACATTGCAGTTTCTTCCTTTTTTGAATCTCAATGAAAATGTGCAAACTAGACAAGATATTATTGCAAAGTAACAACGTAATTAAGTTTCCATTAAGCAGAATTATTGAATAAAACGTTATAAACAAACAATATGCGTGCATTATTTTTCTTCCCTCATTTCGTAGATTGTGAACCTTTACATTTTCCTTTGCAGTTTTATCGGCAGCAGCATTCCCCCCTCCAGTCCCCACCCGTGCATGGCGGGAGGGGTCCCGTTCTGTCCGTAACTTTTTTTTTTAAGCGATATTTTAGCGGAACAAGCGAAGAATGTTCCATCTCTCGGTCTCCCTTTATTTTTCTTTTTTTATATTTTAAAAAACTTTTTCTATGCAGGAATTTGTAATCCCTCTTAGGATTCAACATGCAGTTAAGTGAACTATATTACTGCATCACTGATCTTCCATTACATCCTGCCATATTAAGGGTATATAAGAAGTGCAATTATGGCAAGCTCCCACAATCTTGTCACTACCTTCGAGTAGTGAAAGAAGAAATCGCATGCCTTCCTAACTGATTAGATGTTGCGAGCACGTTGACCACCCATCTAAGTAGTTAAATGGGCAGGATCGGAGTTATCTCTGATCCTATTCAATAATGGCAGGTGTCAGCTGTTACTTTCAGCTAGTACCCACCGGGAAAGGAGCATGCTGAGGGTTTGGCCGTGTTCACACGGCTTATTCCCGACGGATTTGTGAGCCGTATTGCGCTCACAAATGCGCCGTGAATAAGGGGCGGGACGGGGGCGGGGCCAGAGCGCGGCGGGGGCGCCGCTCCCCGGCCCGTAGACAATGCATTATCTATGGTGCGTACGCGCCGTAAATAATGTGCATGTCACTTTCTCCCCCCGCGGCGGATTCGAGGAGTGATGGAATCCACTGTTCTCTATAAGAGCAGTGGATTACCGTAATTACTCCGACGGATTGGCGCCGTACTGCAGCGCAAATCCGGCGCGGAGTACGGCGCCAATCCGCGGCAAAATAAGCTGTGTGAACGAGGCCTTTGACCCCATTCTTTATACCACCCTTCACAGCAGAATGGAGTATAATAACATAATTTTCTGTGAAGGGGTTAAACACTCCGAAAAACACATTAAGGCCGTGTTCAAACGGCTTATTCACGGCGGATTTGTGCGCCGTATTGAGCGCACAAATCCGCCGTGAATACGGGGCGGGACGGGGGCGGGGCCGGAGCGCGGCGGGGGCGCCGCTCCCGGCCCATAGACAATGCATTGTTTACGGCGCGTCCGCGCCGTAAATAATGTGCAAGTCACATTCTCCCCCCGCAGGCGCGGATTTGACCGAGCGGGGAGGAGCGACGGAATCCACTGTTCTCTATGAGAGCAGTGGATTACCGTAATGACTCCGACGGATTGGCGCCGTATTGAAGCGCAAATCCGGCGCGGAATACGGCGCCAATCCGTCGGCAAATAAGCCGTGTGAACGGGGCCTAACAGTAAATAGCTTTTTGTTGCATTCAACATTGGATAATCCTGATGACGAGTAAGAGAGTAAAATAACAGATTTCAATATTAAAACACCAGGGTGTACATATTATAAGTGCAGGCCATGTTCTTGCTATGTGATGAGAAGTTATCCAACCTTGTTGATATTTTCTAGTTTACTACGAGGTGGGAAGAACGTCTAAAGAAGTTGAGGTGTTTCAGCCACACTAGCATAGATCAAGCCCACAGCCATGTACCCTCCATAAAACACTACCTCTGCCCCAGTCAACTGGAAATGTATAGGAGCATCATCAGCTTAGCCAATACTTGCCAACTTTTGAAAGTGGGAAAGTGGGAGATTTGCATGGCCACGCCCCATCTTGTTGGTAAGCCACACCCACTCCACATACCTGTGTAATGACTCTGGAAGAAAGCTAAATTAAGGTTTTGGCATCACCCAGCTTTTCTGGACATTGGCTAGCCCATTCAGCATCCAGGAGAGCTGGGAGATAGCGCCAAACTGTGCCTGAACCTAAACCATTACAATCAATATTTCTACCATACAGTGACCATATAGTGGTAGACACCTCTAGCCAGGATGTTGCCCTCTTATAGCCAGGTAGTTGCTCCCTATAACCAGGCAGTTCCTCTTATAGCCAGGTAGATGCTCCCTATAACCAGGTAGTGCCCCCTTGTAGCCAGGTGATGCTCCCTATAACCAGGTAGTGAGTGCCCCCTTGTAGCCAGGTAGTGCCCCTTGTAGCCAAGTCATGCTCCCTATAACCAGGTAGTGCCCCCCTGTTGCCAGGTAGTGCCCCTATAGCTAATCACAATAAAATAATAAAAGCTACTTACCTCACCAGGTTCCCTGCACTGCCTCCAACTTCGGAGATCTCCCGGCCGGCTGAGGCTGCCAACCGAGGAGACTCAGCGTTGCAGGAGGTGCGAGTACAGCCGCGCCTCACACCCCCTGCGACGCTGATCTGTATGTACAGCACTCACTGAGCACTGTACATACAGGGGAGAAGGAGGGAGGGGGAACGATCCCTCCTGCCTCCTTCCTGTACAAGCAGCTGCACAAAGAGTGCAGCTGCTGACTGACTGCGCAGCCACTGTAAAGCGGCCGGGCAGAGTCAGTGAGAATCGCCCGGTGGGTGAGCGGGCGCCCGCGGCGCCCTCTCTGGTGAGCGGCGCCCGCCTCACCCGCCCATCGAAACGTCCCGGCGGCGCCAGAGCAGCGTCCTGACGTTAGTCCCATGCCGCCTTTGTTTAAAGTACCCCCCCACACTGCCTGGGAGAGTTGGCATGTATGGCTTAGCCACAAAGCAGCAGACCACACAAATGTATACAGTGAGGTAAAAAAAATCACCTACACACAGCACTGCAAGAGTATTTAGAAACACTGGGTGAAAAAACACAGATCACTGCAACAATTGTATACCCAATTAAAACTATAACATTTATTAGATATGCACTAAAATACACAGAAAATACCCCACCAATAAATGATGTCTAAAGAGACAAAGGTACGATACAACTCACGGTTTGATGATTCCAGTGACAAATGCAGGAAAAGTCAGGTACCTACAACATAAAATAATAGCATATCCTACACTTGCCCTAGAATCCCTCCTAATGCGGAGACATCGCCCCAAAAAGGGCGGCTCCGCCAGGATACCTAAGCCCTAACGGACACCCTGACAAAAAACACAATAAAAGCAATAATCTCCAATATTATCCACAATTATCCAAAAAAGAAAACCCAACGCGTTTCCCCTATAGATAACAAGAGTTCATCAGGGGATCAAAAGACAAATAGTTGCCTGATAATATTCAAAACACACAAAGATGTAAAGTCTGGCATGGATGACGTTCAATGGCAAGTCTGAATAGACCTTCAGCCACTTATAAAGATCATAACTCCTCCCTTAATGGATAAATACCTGATAAAAAGGCCATCCAATGTTCTGGTAATGAGACATGATAGACATAACTAACAAGCGGTCCACATGAGGATCTCGGCGGCCGGAAATACACACCACGCAGGCGCCAAGTCCGTACCCGACCGTTCAGTCACCATAGCCACAGTGTGCGCTCACATCACACTTGCCCAGCAGCGCGGCGTTCATAATTGCGCACTAGGCCGAATCTAATAGAGTCGTACTGCGCACGCGCAGCCAACCAATGTCGCACTTGCGCAATTCAAACTTGAAATCAACAAATATAGCGCATGCGTGATAAGTATACCTAACAATATGCTGATAAATTAAATCCCTCAAAAAAATAAAATTCCATAGACAAAGATATAAAACATATAACAAATGATGATGAATAATGAGGAGTAGTCACTATATGCCAGAAGGTGAGGATTTAAATAAAATCAGGAGGTTCCATAGGGAAATTTATAATGCTCTAACTGGAGCAATCCTCCTGATATGATAAAATGGGTGGAGTCCAATTGGACTCACAAGATGAACCCACTGGAAAGGAGCAAATGATTACCATTAGATACCAAGAAGCACACAACAAAAGACACCAATCATTCAATAAAGCTACCAAAATACAGTGTTTCATTTAGCCCCTGCAAACACACAGATCCCATTCGGTAGATCCACTCAGTTTCTTTTCGTAGGATCCTTTAATCCCAATTCCCCCCTCGAGGAGATGGCCTTACCACTTCAATGACCTGGAACCGTAAACTTCTGAAATCACCATCATGATGTTCAAGTATATGGCGGGTGACTGGAGTATCCCTCCTATGCTTAATGTCCCCCGCATGCTCACCAATACGCCTCCTCAATTGATGTTTGGTCTTGCCAACGTAGTCCAGAGGGCATGGACATGTACATAAATATACCACACCCTCTGTTTTGCAATTCGCAAAATCTCGAATGAAGTATGTTTTGCCATCAAAGGCAGCATATCGTTAGGTATACTTATCACGCATGCGCGATATTGGTTGGCTTCAAGTTTGAATTGCGCATGCGCGACATTGGTTGGCTGCGCGTGCGCAGTATGACTATTAGATTCGGCCTAGTGCGTGATGTGAGCGCACACTGTGGCTATGGTGACTGAACGGGCAGGTACGGACTTGGCGCCTGTGTGGTGTGTCTGGCCGCCGAGATCCTCATGTGGACCGCCTGTTAGTTATGTCTATCATGTCTCATTACCAGGACATTGGATGGCCTTTTTATCAGGTATTTATCCATTAAGGGAGGAGTTATGATCTTTATAAGTGGCTGAAGGTCTATTCAGACTTGCCATTGAACATCATCCGTGCCAGACTTTACATCTTACATCTGTGTGTTTTAAATATTATCAGGCAACTATTTGTCTTTTGATCCCCTGATGAACTCTTGTTATCTATAGGGGGAAACGCGGCGGGTTTTCTTTTTTGGATAATTGTGGACAATATTGGAGATTATTTCTTTTATTGTGTTTGGTGTTAGGGTGTCCGTTAGGGCTTAGGTATCCTGGTGGAGCCGCCCTTTTTGGGGCGATGTCTCCGTATTAGAGGGACTCTAGGGCAAGTGTAGGATATGATATTTTATGTTGCAGGTACCTGACTTTTCCTGCATTTGTCACTGGAATCATCAAACTGAGTTGTATCGTCCCTTTGTCTCTCTAGACATCATACTGGTGGGGTATTTTCTTTGTATTTTAATGCATATCTAATAAATGTTATTGTTTTAATTGGGTATATATTTGTTGCAGTGATATGTGTAAAAAATCACCTATCCTAAGTTGCCTCATTTACCAAAAGTTTTCAAGCTGCATTTGGAAGGGCCCTCACCTCCTGAACTGTGCATTGAGGGCTTCAAAATACTAGTGCATCTCAAAAAAATAAGAATATCATTGAAAAGTTAATTTATGTCTGTGATTCAAGTCAAATAGAGAAACCCATATATTGTATAGATGCATTACACACAGAATAAAGAATTCGAAGTGTTTATCTCTTTTAATGTAGATAATTATGTCTGACAACTAATGAAAGGTCAATAGTGTTGACTCATGGGATCATGTGCAAAGGTTTCTAAACCTTTAAACAGTCCATGAGTCTGGTCCAGTGAGCTACACAATTATGGGGAAGACTGCTGACTTGACAGTTGTCCAGTAGACAGTCATTGACACAAAAAACAGCTTTAAAGGGATTGTTAAGAAAAGGCTATTCAAGAATTTTAGAGAGATTGACATGGTGTGTGGTACCTCTTGAAGCACTGACTCCACCACTCCGATGCATTGGGGACATAGGCTACAACAGTCCTTGAGTCAAGTCACTCATGACCCAGAGACATCACCCAAAGCGTTTTATCTGGGCTAAGGAGAAAAAGCACTGGACTGTAGCACAGTGCCGCAAAATCCTGTTTTAAGATGAAAATACATTTTGTATTAAATTTGGAAATCACGATCCCAAAGTCTAGAGGAAGAGTGGAGAGGGCACAATCCAAGTCACTCAAGATTCAGTGTGAGGTTTCCACAGTCAGTGATGGTTTAGGGAGCCATGGTGTTGCTCCGCTGTGTTATATTAAGTCCAATGTCAGTGCAGCTGACCACAAGGACATTTTAGAGCACTTCATGCTTCCCTCTGCTCACAAGCTTTATGGAGATGCTAATATCATTTTCCAGCAGGGCCTGGCACAATGCCATTAGTACCAGCACCTGGTTTAATAACCACGGTATCACTGTGCTTGATTGGCCAGCAAACTCACCTGACCTAAACCCAAAGAGAAGCAATCTATGGGGTTCTGTCAAGAGGAATATGAGAAACACCAGACTCAACAATGCAGCCAAGCTAAAGGGCACTATCAAGGCAACCTGGGCTTCCATAACACCTCAGGGTAACAGGTTGATCACTTCCATGTCACATTGCATTGATGCAGTAATACTTGCAAAGGGAGCCTTGACAAAGTATTGAGTGTATAGGCCAACATTTCAGTATTACAATCATTTTTTTTTTATTGGTCTTATACACTATTCTAATATACTGAATTTGGGGTTTTCATTAGCTGTAAGCCATAATCACACATTAAAAGAGTATGAAATATATCGCTCTGTGTGTAATAAGTCTATACACTGTATGGATTTTTCTATTTGACTTGAATTATGGACATACATTAACTTTTAGATCATATTTGTTTTAGATGTACTAGTACAGATATCCATTTACAATAGGCAATGCTGCCTAGCACAACTTTCTCATGAAAGCAGTCACCAGGCAGCAATGACACTCCATACTGTGCCAGGAGGAAACTCCTGTTGCCACAAGTATCACATAAGGCAACAACATTACTATACACTTGAGTGGAAAATCATGCTGCTATTGTATGGTATAGAATATATCCCAATATACAAATCAATATAGATTCAATACATAGTGATGCCTTTTAAGGCCCAAGTACAGCTTTTGTAATGAGGCTATGAGCTACACCTAATAATGATACTCAGACATTATAAATTTATACCCATTTGCTACCCATTAATAATCCCCTCTATCCATAGCAGTGTGTTGAACTAATGTGACAAAACAATGCGATAATTAACTCAAAAGAAAATGTAATTCACACTTACTTTCATATGTTGTTCCTAGAATAGTCCATATAATTAAAAGTGAATAAAAAAACGTTCCCATTTTGGCAAAATCGGCTTCACTCACGTAGCCTCTGTAAATGTATAACACATGCAATAACTATGCTGGATAGATATGTCAAATTAAAAACTCGTCTTTATATACAATAACTGCTATCAAACCCTTCTAGGAAAATATGCCCCATATACTTCTGTATACTGGAACCCCTAGGTAACATACAGGTTAACATCCATAGGAAGGGCTCTAAAGACAATTAGGCATGGGCCTTCCCCTCCCACTTTCAGCACTTCCCCGTAGTATGAATATTTTCAACAATTTAAGATAAGCACAAAAGAACGATGGAAGATGGAAGAAAACCAAGGAAGACAATCTGCTAAAAAGATACAACTTAAGTTAGCTGCAAGTTAGTGGTTGCTGCTGAAAGACACCAGTAACAGAAGAGCTGGGCCTCCACCGAATTAAAAAAAACCTAGATTCAGCCTTGGTAACATTTTAGGGTCACTGTGAAAATATATGCCTACCTACATTACTTGCTGCTCGAACCAGTGACTATGGAATAGAATACCAGACGGAATGACAAGCAAGGTACTTCTACAGTTGTGTCATTATGACATCACAGACTCCACCACCTGTTCACTGATGGATGGTTTAAAAGACAGCCTGTATAATAGAGCTTTACCCCCTCTTACACACCCATTAAATAAGTTTTTCCCATCAAGCTGTTTCACAGAGCATGTTCTTTGCAACCAGCTTCAGGCTCCCACTTCCTTGTCAGTGATTTGTATATCAGTGTTGCTTTTCCTTTTAGAGGGACATTGGTAATGGACAGGTTTTAACAGCAGGGCACAAGGCTTCAGAGCTCTAAAGGGTGCGTTTGTCAGTATGAAACAAACAAGCTCAGGGACTGATGTCAACATCACGGCCATCTCATCCTCTGTTGCTAGAGCAGAAAGAGATGGCTAGTAACCTAGGGAAGCTTGTGTACACAAGGAGATAAGATTTGCTCTATGCAAAATCAGAACAGCAATGTATTTGGTAACTATCTTTATTTACCTCTGCCCTACATGTTTAACCAGTTCCTAATTGGGCCACTTTCCCCTCTCCCTAACCAAGCACATTTTCTTGTTTGTTAGTATATAAGGTTTTAAATGTTCGGGCTATTCTGCTTCCTTTTTGCTTTTGTTCCATAATAAGTTATGTAATTTTTAAAGATAATTACATATATATATATATATATATATATATATACACACACACACACATACATATATATATAGTATTATAATATATATACATATATGTTTGTTTTTCTCTTTACATTTAACAGGAAGTGTGACAGTTAAACATTTCCATCAAATGTTACACACAATATATATATATATATATATATATATATATATATATATATATAATATATATATATATATATATATATATATATATATATATGGTATAAAGTTTTAGGGTCATCTGGGACCCTAAAAAATAAAGCACCGTTTTTTCACTTTTCTACTTGAATTGGAGCGCTGTGGATTCTTTAGCTTTTGTGAATTGCAGGTTTTTGGTCAATACCCCTCTGCTGGCACCTACTAATCTTTTTCCTCTCGAGTTCTGCAGTTGTTTTTTCATTATATATATAAATTTTTAGGGTCATCTGGGACAGGGCTATAAGTTGTGGTTTGGTCTGATGGTTTTTTTTCAATAATATTATGTTTTCATTATTTTAGCTTACACGTTGTTTCACCCACAAAGGTCAGAAAAACACCTCCGTGGGGAGCATTTTTACCAAGTTTTTTTTTTTATTTTGACTATTTCCCCCAGTTTCAGGGAAATACAATCCGCAGCACTGACAGCAGAGCAGATCCAGGTTTGATAAGAACCAGCAACTCATAGGATTCACAGCAACGTGAAAATGACGTCCAAAATCCCCAGTGTATTGGGGCTACGGGAATCCCAACACGGTCCAGAGGAATATACATGTTCTATATACCGCCAGATGGCTTTAGGAAACCCTCAGTAAAAAAAAATCTGTGCGGTGTAAACTACAGCATGGATTTTCTATTGAGAGCTATACAGCACTGGGTATGGTCAGATTTTCGGCAGGTTCAAACTACTGAATCCACGGCAGGGTAGAGTGGGGATGGAGAAATAAATCTATCGCCCAAAATCCTGTGCTGTGTAGACATAGCCTTAGAGTTACTGAGCCCGGTTGGTCATATGACCACTGACACTAATTTGTATATACAGGTCTTTCAGTTGAATTTACATTTGTGCAGCTGCACATTCAGAACATCTGTGCAGAGATGAACAGCCACAGCCCGGATAAGTTAATGGGTAGTTGGCAACTAGTTAAAGCTAATCCACGTGCCCAGAATACCCCTTTAGCATCATCTTTCCCAGGACAGGAAAGCCGACACTGCTGTGGGAATATATGTAACATCCCCAACTTTCCTGGAAAGTGTTGGAAAATTAGGTGACCTCACATTAGCCCATAACTCAACTTTCCTTTGTTACTCACTATATGCAGTAATATACAGGCTGAAAATACACTACATGCCAACTGTGGAGATTGAATCCTTTTAGACACAGTGTAACCTATTATGTGTATCATTTGTTTTAAACAAAAATTGGAAAAATTTTTATAGGGGAAATTGGTTTTGTGTTTTTTATTTCATTTATGTAGATGTTTAAACATTTAACAGTGTTGTTATTTCTTTGTTTTTACTGCAGATGGTGTGGATGTAGCTTCTAAGCCCACCTGATCCCAGAACGGCCCTGAAGGGCTCCCTCTTTTTACAGGAGTCTCCAGGGGGATCCAGATTTGACAAATATGCTTTAAATCAGAGCAATCCACTCCTAACACTGGCACAACTTTCATGACAATGAGCAGAATCCTTTTTCAACCAATTCAGTGCAATTTTCTAACCTCTCTGTACTCTCAGCAGACATGTCAAAAAAGCTTGAAAGGGGTTGTCTCGCTACAAAGAATAGCTTTCAAATGGTAGGGAACACAAAATAAAGACATTTTCCAAATATATTGCTTTGTTCATCTGTTTTTGTTAAGGAGATACAAGTGAATTAATCACCTCCCTGGCTATTTCAGTTCCCTCAGTAACCGAACTGTGTACAGCTCTCCCCCCCTGCTGTTTGTTCTATGTGATAGCAGTGTGATGTCATCACACAGGTCATGGCAGCCTCTGTGCTGCTGGGCAGTAAAAAGCTTGATATATCTAAAGTAAACAGCACTAATTAGGGCTTTTGTTTCAGGGATCAGATAAAAAGTCCTGCTTGTAGTTTCCAAGAAGCTTCTCTGCTAATCTGATCTAATTAGCAACTGAAAGCACAGGGCTGGATACACCAGGGAGCTGTATGCAAATTACAGTCAGTCTGAACCAGGAAGTGACAGAGTATTTCATTCATGCATCCTATGAAACTCTGTAGGGAGACAACTTCTTTAACAGTCTTGCGATGCCTGAGGGGGTGGTGCATGTCAGAGGACCGATTTGGTCATGCAGTACCCGCTCTCATATAACATATACTAGTACATCGATAAAAAAAAAAAAAAAAAAAAATAGATTACAAATTAAAGGAGATCTCCAGAACAATTTTTATGTTATAGGGCTCACAAGTTTATTATATTAAACTTTGTAATTTATACTGTAATGAATCTATACAATGAGTTTCTCTATTTGATTTAAATTATTGATATTCTAATTTTCTGAGATGCACTAGTAAAAGTTTTGTGTCCAGCGTCCCTCCAATTTTGTTGGCCAACCTGCATGTATTACTCTAATAAATAGTCCACATTGGACTATGGTGCCCACCACTGAAGTTGATTCTTGGGGCCCATACTATAGCTACTGTACATGTTGCTTGCTTTCTGCCCAACTCTCTCTGCCTTCCTCCCTGAAAAGCAGCCACAGGCTTTTCTCAGTGGTCCACCATATGTTTCACTTGCAGGTCAGTCTGAGCTTGAAAATAGTATACTTTACGATGTAGTGCCAATATGATTGGCGAGATCAATACGCCTAGCTCGAGTATGTGGTAGGCATAAATGACAGATTGATGTACACAAATTTGTTTTGTGACCGATTCAAATAAATACAATGGTCCACATGTATCAAGCTCCCTGTGACACTTCGGCAAAATGAATTACTACTTGCACAAATACGCTATTCTTTGTGATGTTAGGCCATGTTCACACGGCTTAATTGCAGGGCGTAATTACGCCCCGCAATTACGCCGAGGCGGCACCGGCCCCCCGCTCTTGCCTCGACAGCCCATAGACTATCATTACTAGTGGCGCTTATACACCGCTAGTAAATGCCCTGCCACTTCTCTCCCCCCCGCGGCGGATTCGCTGAGCAGGGAGAGGAGACGTAATCCATAGTTCTCTATGAGCTCTGTGGATTACCGTAATGACTGGGCCGTATTTCAGCCCGTAATTTGCGCAGTACGCCGCGTAATTACGGGCTGAAATACGTGCCCAAATAAGCTGTGTGAACATGGCCTTTGCGAAGTGGATGTGGTTTTGGACAAAAGTCACATATGCCCACCCTGGCATAAAACAAACAACTAAACCAAAAGGCGCTTCATGACCGAGTAATTTGTACAAGAATAAACTGCATAATGCTGCTTCAAAATGAAAGAATGACAGAGTAAGCCACTGGACACTGCCTTATCTAAAACTTTGTGTAGGACACAGGGATTTGCTTTTGCTGGTGCTCTGTAACAAGAGTGTTTCCATAGGCTCTACTCTATAGCAATAAGACATCGCAAGAAGATCATGTTTAAGTTGTTTATGGCACAGTAGTAGTTTTTATTTTTTAACTTGGAATGGGTGTAGGCCTGCATTTGTTTTGCAGAAACTTTATGGGCTTGAGAATCCAAATGAGGAAGTTGACATCCTCAGATTTCTTTTTGGGTGAGACTGCTGAAAATGATGTAGAAGAGGAAAAGCTATTACACCATTTTTAACCAGCTTTATTAACAAGGTGACCTGTGTATTACCATCGCCATACTTGGATAGGATATACAGTGTTCACATGGTATTTCTTTTACAACAGTATTTGTAAGCCAAAACCAGGAGTGGAGCTAACAAATAGTATAATGAAAAGGCTGTTAATTCTATATTTTGGAACCCTTCCTGGTTTACAAATACAGTGTTCCTTCAACTTACAATGTTAATTGGTTCCAGAACAATCATTGAACCATAACTCTACAGAAAATTGTTAATTGGCTCTAAGTCTCAAAAAGGTCATGAAATGAAGACTAAAGAAAGTTAAGCAGATAACTAATACCGATAAAGCAAGTCCTCACACATAAATGCCAGAAAGAACTGCTGGAAATAACGTTTTATATTTAGGACAGCAGCTTCTTTGGTCATGTATTTCATACACAATGTACCAGCAAAAAAGAAAATGAGGCGCTCATCCAGTGCCCAAAGGAGCTGCTCATTCCAACACATGCAAGAGCAGTAAAGAATATGTTTTACTACACTGTACAAAAACCAATAGAGAAGAGGAAAGAACGGTCCTAAAATATAACTTGTACTGACAGCCGATGCTGTGATGCCCTCACAGGGCTGGAGACGGACATTTTCTAGGGAATATAGTAAGTTTAATTGCTTTATGTGATGTTTTAACTTGTAGTCTTGAATTAAGTTTGGTAATTTACTGTCTTTCTGTACCCTTGACAGCCTGGTGGGTTATTTCCTGATTCTGCAGTGGTCTTTATCTTTTCACCGCGCTGATGTGCGTCAGGTATTTTGTATATAACATTACCCCGATTTAGCTGGCTCCTAGTTCATAAGGTGTCGATATTGTTCCCACCAGGTATACCTATATCATTTGTATATTTGATTGTTACATTTATACTGCACGTTTCTCTGGTCCATTGAATACATACAAATTTTACTAATTGTCCCCTGAGGAGACCAATGTGTTATCTGTTTTTGGATGGTCGAAACATGTTGGGACGGGACCATAGTAACTTTTAGGGTCTTCTATCTCTAGGGCAGGGGTTCCCAAACTCCAGTCCTCAAGGCCCACCAACAGTTCATGTTTTCAGGATATCCCACAGAATGCACTGACAATAATTAAATCACTTGTGCAGCATAATTAAATCACTTTGCAGCAAATTAAATCACTTGTGCAGCATAATTAAATCACTTGTGCACTGCTAAGGAAAGCCAGAAAACATGACCTGTTGGTGGGGCATGAGGACTGGAGTTTGGGAACCCCTGGTCTAGAGATGAGGGTCAGGTTGCAAACAGGAGCGCCCTTATCGGGGCAAGTATCCTGTATCTTTGTTATAGGTAAGGGTGTAATAGTGTGTCAGGGCCATATAGTTCATTAATTTTTGGTCCTATCCTTGCGTTTGATCTCCCACATTGTTTAGATGCTTGTCAATAATATTTGGTTTTAATTCTATTTATCCAATAAAAGTTATATTTTAGGATAATTATTTCCTCTTCTCTATTGGTTTTTGTATATGTTGGTCTAGAGGTATTTTCACATCTTTGGCAATTATCTTGCTAGGTGTTTTTTGTTTTTTTATTTGTACTACACTGTACTATAGACATGTGCTACTAGACCACCAATCAGGTGATATTTTACAAGTGAAATGTTCATTTTTTGATGGATCAGTGTTTTGACCATTGTATGTTGAAACCAAACGCAACACAAAGGGCGGCATGCATGAATGCCAAATTTCATACGCATTATAATGGCATATAATGCTCCTGATTTATGAACCTGCTCTACAGCAGGTCATAAATCAGTCGCATTCTAGCACTAGTACATTTCTGGCTCAGATAAACCACTTTCAAAGTGGTTTACCTGAGCCAGCAGTAATGCGCCCAGAAATGACGTAGCAAAGCTATAAATCCATAGCTTTATACAGTTCTAGTGCACCCCACCTCCTGCACACACCCCAAAATCAGGCACATTACAAAGTGCTACTTGCGCTCTAATGAGCCCGATAATGGCGTTTGGTTGGCTTTTCGCTAATGGGAACGGAGAGGTGCCTGAAAATACGCCAGACTTCTGCCGCAGCGCCATTCATACATATCCCCTAAAATGTCCCAGTACAGACCATTGCATCCTGAGGCCATTGTAACTTGAGGAACCACTATACATGCAACAAAGCTGTGTGAACCCAACCTTCTATGGCATATTATATCACGTATGTGACCAAGGACAGTGACATTCAAGCCTGTATGATGCACATCTTTAGAAGAGGTCACTTTTTCATCCTTTATATTTATGAAACGCGATTCCATTGCAGGTAAAAACTTCTACATGAACAAAGTCAAGACTAGAAAACATCACAGGAAAGATGAACACCATTCCTTCAGACAGGAAGAGCACAACTCTGCTTGCCGGGAATTGGCCCCACAGGAATCCTTTAGCCAATCTTTAAAGAGGTCGTCTGCATCTTTCTTTAGTATAAGAAATTGTCCTAAAAGCAAATAGGCCTGAAAGAATAAAGAAAAACAAAAACTCAACATCTGGTTATTCAGTAAAATGAGCAAATCAACATCTGTTCTTATATCAATACATATTTAACATAAGTGCACTGTCTTTACTATATACTATATGTACAATAGCATCAGGGCTGACCCCTTTCCATATACAGGGTTATCCCAAAAGATGAGCTCTTTGAGAGGGCTCGCTGCAGAGATCCCTGCAATCAACATTTAGTACTACAGGAAGAATTAAACAGCCCACATGAAAATCAATAGAGCTATATCCTAGCAAGGTGAATTCTAGACAGAGTACTTTACTATACCTACATGCCCTAAAACAGTGTTCCCCCAACTCCAGTCCTCAAGGCCCACCAAGAGGTCATGGTTTCAGGATCTCCCACAGAATGCACTGACAATTATATCACCTGTGCAATGCTAAGGAGAGCCAGAAAACATGACCTGTTGGTGCGCCTTGAGGACTGGAGGTGGGGACCTCTGCCCTAAAAGATGCCCAGGCATATTAGAATAAAAGGGTTTGGGAACTCCCATGGAGTAGAGCTAAATTACCAATTCACAACCAGCCCTGGAGACACTATTGTCTCATCCATGTCACATTGCAGAGAAGCACCTGCACAGACCAAAGCTGAGCTGTAGAAAGCGTGTAGTCATTGATGTGTGTAAATTATCATGGGATCAGTTCAACAGTATGCCTCATGAACAGATTGCATTGTACCCAAAATAATTTAATGCATATATACCACATTTTAGATCGTTCTATTTTCTTTGAATCCAATGGATGAAAAAAAACACCCAAAATGAGAAAAAAAAAATCTGGCATAGTCAGGATACGCTGTTTTTGGGAGGTGCTATCCATTAGAAGCATGATTGGATATATGCAGGTTTTTTTTTTTCTTCAAAGTCAGTAATGCTACCTTTTATCTTTGTTCATGGCAGCCAAAATGACACTAAAGCTATGTTCACACGGCTTAACTGCGGGACGTAATTACGCCCCGCAATTACGCCGTGTGGCCGGGGGCGTATACACCGCTAGAAAGTGACCTGTCAATTATCTCCCCCCCCTCGGCATATTCGCCGAGCATGGAGAGGAGACGTAATCCATAGTTCTCTATGAGAACTGTGGATTACCGTAATGACTGGGATGTTTTCAGCCCGTAATAGGCGCACTCCGGCGTGTAATTACGGATCGAAACATGTCCTGGTTTAAGCCGTGTGAACATGGCCTAACATGCACACTCCAAGCCAATTGGTCTGGCTGAGAAACTAGCGGAGCCAATTACCATCTGCCCAGACACATCAGGAGCTCATCCGATGCACATTAAACCCCTCTCCAATTCCAGACCAATGGTTAAGGAAAGCAAATAATAAAATATTAAAAAGATCCATTACATAAGTCATGGTAAAAGCGTATATAAATACATCTTTTTTTAGATTCTTTATTTGAATGTTTGTTCATTGTACACATTAGAATTGTCTAAATGCCGGGTTAACAGTTTCTGAATACCTTCCTCTAGCATTTAAATTACCCATGAAATGCCACCATACATAAGAGTCTGAGGAAGCCGATCATGAGCTGGAGAAACACGTCGCTCACAATATTTTTCTCCCTCTTATAATATTTATTGTGTCCTACTAATTTTTACACTAAGTGGATTAACTTTTTAATAAAATTGTTTGTATACAGTACATATTGCCGATGTACTCTATATAATTTATAGGTTTTTAGTGCCACTAACTCCCTTTAAATATATATAGAACTTCTATGGATGAGGCTCATTGTAAGTATGTTCACACAGTGTATTTGCAGGGCGTACTTGGGTGTGTAATTTCACAGAAATCCACCCGAAGCACGCCCCACAAATACAGTAAAGTCAAAGCACTCATTGAGTGCCATGTTTAACCTGCATATTCCCCAGTACGCAGTATGCGGGAATATTAGCCTGAATTGAAGGCCGGGCCAGTGCACACTTTGAACAGTGAGTATTGCGCTGCGCACAGGTATGCGCCACAATACGCCATCCTACAAAGGGTCCACACAGCTCTGCAGAAGGTAGAGTATAAGAGTCTAGCGAAGAATAAGGGTATGTTCACACGGCGTTTATTTTTCCGTGTTACATACACTTAAGAGCTGTGTGTCTGGATCCGTCTGCCGGTCCCCAAACGGACCCAAACACGCCGCTCACAAATAGCAATGTGATTTGTTTTTAATATGAAACACGCATCGGTGTTCAGACGAGTGGTCGCCAATGTGTGTCTCATTGCGTCTTTTTGACCCGTTCCAAGATTTGACATGTCAATTCTTAGTCCAAAAGACGCAGCAGGAGCCCGATTTCAAATGATAATAGAGTGCCCTCCAGCTGCATCCAACACGCAGCTGCATGTTTGGGTACGTTTTGGATCGGTTTTAGATCCGAAAGACAATGCGCTTTTTGGATCCAAAAACCCCGTGTGAACATACCCTTAAGATAAGCAAGAAGTGTGGCTTCACCTTATGCAGCAGCTTCTCTGCAATTTGACACTAAGAACAAAACAGCAGGTCTCCGATTTTTACATCTTCAAAGCTTAATTGTCCTTTATTTACAAAAGGAAAACTCAGACAGATCCTGCAAACACCTGATATTGCAGGGGGATGCAATATATTAGACCATCCAAATGGCTCAAGTAATACCTGCAGGCACATCACACTGACAAGCTAACATCTTTGGAGGACATTCTAAATGTAGAGGACCAGAGAAACAATGTCAAGTATGTTGGATTTCAACATCAACCTGGCGTGTTGCCTTAAAGGGGTTTTGCCACGAAGTAAAATTGACGTGGGAAGCTTGCAAATTAAATAATAAACATTTTCACCATTCATCCTTATTAAAAATTCTGCACCATTTTTGCTTTAGCTGCCCTTTTAGTGAGCCATTGTTTACAGCTCGTCTCCAGGGGATACGACCAGGGCTGCGAGCTCCTCAGTCCTGGTCGCACATGCCCCGTCCTAACCTCTCCTCTCAGATAGCTCCTGAGTGTTCAAACCCCAGGTGCTGTCATTCTACTCCTGTCCCCTATACTCCTTATTAGTCAAACAGTGCAAATAAATTAAAAAAGGAACCTCAATGAGCTATGTGTATTGATAAAGGAAAAAAAATCCATGGGTTTGGTTCCTGCAGGGATTTGAACCTAGGACCCTTGTGTCGGGAGGTAAAAAGCATTACCTCTAGGCTACAGTGTAGCTACTTGTACCTCTGTAAATAAACAGACCTTTCTTTGATTAGAGAGAGGAAAGGCCTGGTGATGTCATCCTGCTGGGTCACATGATATGTAATTCAAACAAATCACACACGCCTCTTTCTGAGCACACAGAGCTGAAGAGCTGGATGCAGGAGCTATGAAATGAGATCGTGGCAAAACCCCTTTAAAGGGGTTTTGCCACGAAGCGAGTTCCTTTCCTCTTATCTGCCCAGGAGAAAAGAAACAAATCATGAAGAGTTGAGAGGGAGAGAGTGAGCAAGAAGGGAGCGTCTGCAATGTTTACTCAAACAACATTACAACCAGTGGATTGTCTATACAACAGAAAGCCTCATACACTGCACTTTCTCCCCAGTCCCTTGAAAGCTCATTCATGTTCCCTGTCATTAGATAAGTGCAAACATGCAAGGGTGGCCAGATCAGCTCCTGTCAAGTGTCCTGGTCGGTCTAAAGTAAAGTTTCAGGAAACTAAGGGGGACTGAGCAATGCTGTAGCTCTCACAGGCTTAACTTTTTGTAATCACATATATTTAGAAAAGTGATTAAATACCCGTTTTGGAGGATCACACGTCAACATTACATCGTGGCAAAACCCCTTTAAAGAGGACCTGTGACAGCTCTGGATAGGACTATTACATAATTGTGAAACACCATTTCTGGAGAATCTCCTCTTATAGGAATGGGTTCACACAGCTGTTTGATACGGTTTCTGAGGCAAATTCCATGCTGAAGCAGGGTCAGAAACCGCACCTAATACAGACTGCAAACCCCCTCACATTGCTTTCAATGGAAAAACAGTATACATTTGTTGATGTGAAAAAAGCCAGCACTAAAAAAGGCTGAAACCTTAAAGGGGTTTTGCCACAATCTCATTTCATACGTCCTGTATCCAGTTCTTCAGCTCTCTGTGCTCAGAAGGGGGCGTGTGTGATTTGTTTGAATTGCATATCATGTGACCCAGCAGGATGACATCACAAGGCCTTTCCTCTCCGTAGAGAAAGAAAGGTCCGTTTATGTAAAGCATTGTGAGTAGCTGAGAGGTTAAGTTTTTATCTCCAGAAACAAGAGTCCTAGGTTAAAATCCCTGCATAAACCCAACCTGTGGATTTTTATATTTATCAATTTCTTATCAATGCACAGGCCTCATGGAGGTTTTTTTTTTTTTTTTTGCACTGTTTGACTAATTAGTAAGGAGTACATAGGACAGGAGTAGAATCACAGCACCTGGGGTTTGAACACTCAGTAGCTGCCTGAGAGGAGAAGTGATATCTGACCAGGACTGAGGAGCTCTCAGCCCTGGTCATATCCCCTGGAGACGAGCTGTAAACAATGGATCACTAAAGGAGGAGCTAAAACAAACTGTGCAGAATTTTTAATAATGAATGGTGAAAATGTTTGTTATTTCATTTGCAAGTTTCCCAGATCAATTTTACTTCGTGGCAAAACCCCTTTAAAAAGAGCTTGAAAATCTACATCTGAAATTGCAAATCCGCATCCAAAAACCACACAGAATAACTGCTTTTTTAGAAGTGAATTCCACATTGTTTTGTGCTGAATAAAACAGCTTTGTGAACCTCGTGCTGTTCCTGTTATTCCTTCTAGAAAACGTGTTACTGAATCTGTCACCTGAGTGTGCCAATTCCTGCTCAAATTAAACAATTGTGCAGGGACATCCCACCTCCCCAATTGTTAACACCCATGTGACAGATTCAGTAACCGTTCTAAAAGGATTAGCGGAGGAACAGCACAGTTATAAGGATATGTTCACACAATGTATTGCGGCACGTACAGTACATTGTGTTTTGGGAGCTCGCGCTAGTACGCACGTACCCGTTGGCCCCATTAACATTCATTACTCGCGGCGTGTATTCGCCGCAAGTAATTGACATGTCACTTATCTCCCTGCCCGTATAATACGATTGTATTGTACGAGCGGGGAGAGGAGGCCTAATCCATAGTTCTCAGAGAACTATGGATTACCCTAATTCCGGCATGCATCTCGCTCGTATTAGAGCGCAAATACGTGGCGAAATGCGCGCCGAAATTACCCAGTGTGAACATACCCTAAGAGAAGATACCTCAATCTTCATGCTGTGAACTCAGGTGCTCACAACAGTGGAGATGTTTCGATGAGGATTAACCCAGCCCCTTTCAGAACTTCAATTACAGGCTTCATTCACATGGCATTTTTGGTGCATAAAATGTACGTTTTACATGATGAAACAAGGATCAAAAACACCTGTAGAAGTGTCCCACACAAGACATGTACATACAAACATCAGGAAGGATAGAGAAGTATCAGAAATTCAAGCGAGTCCCTCAGAGTTATGCCATGTATTAAATGGTATAGGTCTGAAGAACAAAAAGGTGTGAATCTAGCCATATAAATTACAGAGGGAATTTCACAACATTAGGTAATAACTGCAGAGGTAGAGAGACGTGTAATAGAAGTCAGTCAGCTCCATGTTGTCCCGCAGGTAGGCTAGTTAGGTGCTTGTCAACGTTTCTTCCCAACAAACCCTTCACCAACATGTGAATTAAGATTACTCTTCTGGACTTCATACGCATTACCTTATCAAATCCTAGCTCTTCTAATTTGCCACCAAGAACTTCTCCAATACCAGCCAAAGCTGTGATTGGCTTTTCGCCCATGGGCTCAGAGACAAAGTCTCGATGCTTCTGTGATGTGTGAGACATCTTTTCTGCAAAAGGGACAAGTGGCAAACATTACTTTAATTCACCAGAGTTCAACCAGACATTCCCAGACTATGGCAAGCTATGGTGAAGAGGCATGTCCTCCTTACTAGGGTTTCACAAGATAATACCGGCATTGATCAGAGTAGTTCACAGGAACCCCAGAACTGCTATTCATTACAGATATCCGGAGCAGCCAGTCTACCGCATCCTCTACATACATAAAACATTTATATTCCATGCACGGATGCTGGGGTAGGGTTCTTACCACAGTGTTTTTGTTGAATGCAAGTAGTTTTGTAATTAGAAGGGTTGTTTTACTACAAAGATTAGCATTCAACATGTAGGAAACAGTAACTGAAGACTTTTTCCAAAATGTATTGCTTTTTTTTTGCTTTGTTGAGATGAGAGATTTTATCTGCTGTGTGCGCGCAGGTTTATCTGGTTACCGACCTGCTCTCCCCTTCCCCATCTGCTTTTCATCTTATGATAAAGGGAGTGAAGTCACCACAAGTCTTATCTCCTTTAACAAAGGAGACAAATTACTTTTGTTTACTTTAGAGCTCATTGATAAGATCTCCTGATCTCATGTCCGTACAATTAGAAGAGCTGTGAATACAGAGCCGATATGCCCATCTCTGCTATAGAACCGCCCACAGCATGACCAGGAAGAGACAGAATGCATTAATCTAAAACCGCTTGTGACTCTATAACAGCATGGAGAGACAAGCCCTTTAACTTCAGTGTAAAGTAATTGAAGTTAAAGTTGGGATTCTACTATGGACTTTGATGGCATATCACTAGGACACCAAGTCTAATAAGTACTGGTCCCACCTCTAGGACCAACAACCATCTCAGTTACGGGCCCCCAAAAGTTACAAAGCCAACTGGAGATCTGGCTCCATTCTATTGTATGGGAGCTTTAAGTACAGCCAAGTGCCATGTTCATTCTGTTTAGGAGCTCTAAGCAGAATGGAGAGCCATGCACAAGCAGGACCGGCTCTCCAACCTGGTCATTTCCGAGAAAGGGAAGCGTCCCATCTCTGGCTAGCATTATGCCATTAAAGTCTATGGTGGGAACACCCCTTTAATTACAAGGCTACCTGCAAAAACTTATGTAACCCCACATCCTGAACATGGCTTGAGAGGCCATACAGAGCAGATGACTACATGCATCAAAACATACTTCTCCGGGCAGTGGGAACAGTTTTTACACAAAGTTCAAACACAAATTTGCTGCTTGACGGATCTGGAAAACTGACTATTAAAGGGGGAGTTCCGGGACCGATAAATGCTTGTTCGTCTGTCAGGGTCTATGTATCAATAGAAGATAAGACTCCTGCTTCCCTCCCGGACGGTTCATTCAATCAAGCTGAAGCAGTGAACGTTCATTCATGTGACAGCTCCAGCCAATCACAGGCCCGAGAAGTCACGTGCACATTCACTGCTTCAACCTGGATGAAGTCCTTCCTTCTATTTTTACTCATCCCCCAAAACAGCTCCATGTTGGAGCCCTGAGGTGGTAGAAATATAGGGGGATGTGAACCTCAGACCAGCTCCATGATTATTCACCTTTGTGGCTCCACTGAGCTAGATTGAAAAAACCTGTGATTTATTTAACCTCCTTGTGATCTCTCTCTCTCCCTCCCCAGTTTTGGTGCAGTTTTAACTGCGCTTCAATTATGTGCCTTTACACTGTGTTCCAAATTATTATGCAAATAATATTTTCTCTTATTTTCCAAAATTACCTATATGAATTGCAGTCATTGTAATTTTCCAGTCATCAACTATTAGAGTATAATTGAAAGGTTTTTGAACAAACTGCCTATGATAAAAGTATATTTTATATAAAAAAATAAAATAAAAAAAATAAATAAATAAAAAAGACTCAAAATGCCCGTTCTAAATTATTATGCACAGCAGAGTTTTCAACCTTTTCCTATTTATAATGAACAAAAAAAATGGTAATTTGTGAAATTATAAGCATTAGCAGGTTATTAATAACTGAAATCAAAAAGTTTGAGTCAAAACTTTATTCTAGGTCATGTTACATGTGCACATAGGATCCCTTGTTCGAAATGACCTTCTGAACTCTGGTCCATTGAATGTCAGGTTTTGCATGGTTTCTGCTTTAATTGTTTTGCATGAGGACAGAATACCCTCCCAGAGCTGTTGCTTAGATGTGAACTGCCTCCCGCCATCATAGACACTCCTTTTGATGATGCTCCAGAGGTTCTCAATGGGGTTGAGGTCAGGGGAGCATGGGGGCCACACCATAAGTTTGTCCCCTTTTATGCCCATAGCAGCCAGAGATGCAGATGTGTTATTTGCAGCATGAGACGGTGCATTATCATGCATGAAAATTATCTTGCTGCGGAATGCACGGTTCTTCTTCTTGAACCATGGCAGGAAGTGCTGTTTGAGAAACTCCACATACATTATGGAGTTCATCTTTACACCTTCAGGGATCCTAAAGGGGCCGACAATCTCTCTCCCCATGATTCCAGCCCAAAACATTACTCCACCTCCTCCTTGTTGGCGCCGTAGACGTGTTTGCATGGGGTGTCCATCAACCACTCCATCCATCTGGACCATCAAGCGTTGCACGGCACTCGGTGAACAAAACAGTTTTGAAGTCAGTTTTAATGTATTGTTTGGCCCACTGGAGCCATTTCTGCTTGTGTGCAGTGGATAGAGGAGGTCGACAGGATGACTTACGCACAGCTGCAAACCTCTGAAGGACCCTGCATCTTGTTGTTCGAGGGACGTTGAAGGCACCAGCAGCTTCAAAAACTTGTCTGCTGCTATGACAAGGCATTTTTGACATGACATAATTGCCTGTTGGAAAGAGTCATCAATTTTCCCTTATCAGCACGCACACGTGTGTGCTGTGAATCAGCTACTTACTTCTTGATTGTGCGATGATCACGATGAAGTGTCTTGGCAATGTTGATTGTAGTCATGCCTTGACCTAAACACTCCACAATTTGTTGCTTCTCAGCAGCCGACCCATCCTTTTTCTTTCCCATTTTGGCTGAAGATGTAGGCTGCTTAATAATGTGGGACAGCCTTCTTAAGTAGTCTTGCCTTTAATTGGACACACCTGCAAAACTAATTAGCACAGGTGTCTGCAAATGCTTTCAGTGATATAAAGAGCCCTGACACACATCACCATCAATGAATTTAACTGACAAACTAAAAAATTCTTACCTTATCACTACTAAGCACTTTTTGCATAATAATTTGGAACACAGTGTATTGCCATCAAGCTTTTTGCACTTCACTAAACTGTTTGGAAAGCGAGTAATCAGTGAGTTTGTTTATAATCCATAAGACCCAAACACAGTAAATGATTACTTACTTGAAACACCTTTCTGAACAACTGAAAGAAGCTTGCTGATAATACAGGCAGTTTAATTGGAACGCAGTTAAAACTGCTCCCGAAGGGCCCGTCCCCACGGCAGAGAGCAAATACCGGTCGGATTATCCGACCAGTATATGCTCTGTTTTGCGGGCGTGCACATGGCCGCGGGGTGGGGGGGCTTTTCTCCACTGTTTGCGGAGAAAAGCCCTCCCCCTCACATCATGTTCATTGTCCGCCCAAAAACCAGGCGGAAGAATGAATATGTTCTATGTTTTTCGGTCGCCCCGGCAGTCTAAACAACCGCCCGACGGATGCCAAATATATGCTCAAGACAGCAACCATTTGTGATGTGTCTATTGTATGGTACAAATTTTGCAGTATGGTCAAGCGTGATATGAGCCCCCCTTTTAACAGCACGATCAGGATAAGGCGGCTTCAGCATCCCATGCCAGGTGAATCACAAGCTTGGATGTCGGATGGAGAAACCTTCAATCCCATCTATTTTCAGACAACGGATTTGGGTCCTGAAAACATCAGCACTGAATCAGCATTGCATCCTGTAAGAGTAGCATTCAGATGAGGATACAATACTTATTCAGAGGCACATTTTTTGCCTCCTACAATGTGAGGTGCTGAACCAGGACACCGACTTTCCATATGGAAAAATGAAAGTCGGAATACCTCCTGATCAGACGCCGATTCGAGGCAGATTTGGTGCTGCATCCGCCCCAGAATCAGTGTCCAAATCCATTTTGTGCTATCCATTATAAGGTACAGTTAGTGGCTGGCTTAACCCCTTAATGACCGCCCACCGACTTGACGTCAGCTGGTGCGGGTCGTTCGTCTGCAGCAACGTCTTTTGGCATCGCTGCAGACATCGGGGTTTGCGGCGCCACAGCAGCGCTAGGATGGGGGCTGTACTACACAGCCCTGATCCCAGATCATCTCCTGCAAGCAGCGCAAAGTGGGGGAACCTCCGCACCCCGATGCTTTAACCCTTTGATCGCGGCGGATCGTCACTGCAGCGCAATCAAAAAGTTTCCCTGCTCTGTCGGGTGATCGGAACGCCCAGTGACCCGACAGCTGTCCTGATCACTGCCTGTGTCAGCCTGACACAGATTATAATGTATTAGCATATATGAATATGCAAATACATTACTAAATGTAAAAAAAAAAAAAAAAAATTGTAACAGTGTAAAGAAAAGGAAAAAAAAAATAAAAAATTGTGCATACATTACACACAAAAAAAAACTACACATATTTGGTATCCACACGACCGTAATAACCTGTAGAATTAATCTAACAAGTGTGAAAGGTGAATTGTTTAAAAAAAAAAAAGTAAAAAAAAATTCTGCAATTATTTATAAGTGAACTTTAACTACTCCCCCATAAAGTACAACTTGTCTCGAATAAAACGAGGCCTCATTCAACTGCGTCATTGAAAAAATAAAAAAGCCATAACTTTTTAATTTGTCCTCCTACATAGACATATGAGGGCGTTTTTGGAAAAAAAAAAAAATCTGTTTTTTCATAGTACCCTTGACCATACTAAATAATGTACTAGGAAAAAGATTAAAAAAAAAAAATTGTAGGGTGGTAAAAATGCAACTGCCCCATTCTTGTACGAGTTACATTTTCATGGTTTTCACTGGTCATTAAAAACAACAATACCAAATTTTTGCAATTTTCACCAGGTCTTACTACTTTAACCACTTTCTGACATTGGACATACCCATATGTCCCAGCGGAAATTGGATATGTCATGGTATATTACAGCTGGCCCCATGCTGCATCACCCACGGCCGGAGCTCGCTCTGGCTGCGGATGATTAAACCCTTAGCTGCCGCCATCTATCACAATCGTGGCAGCTAAGGGAAAGACAGAGGGAGTGAGATTCCTCTGTACCCACCACAGCACGATCTTTACAAAAGCCTCTGGGCTGTCTCACGTCACTATGCTCAGTCGTGCCCTGTGGGCATGGCTGGGCCTAGTGATTAACAGTTACCATGGAGACCAGTACACCGCAGCAATGCTATGTAATGTTCTCCCTTCTATCAGTGATTTGAAGATCACCAATACAAAACCCCCTTTGGGGAAAGTTTGAAAAAGTGAAAGTAAAACAAAACCATGCACACCGCCCTTTTCCCCTGTACAAACGACAATCACCCCTAAAGGAGCAAGAATAAAGTACACATACATTTAAAAAAAAAAAAAAAAAAAAGAAAAAAAAAAAGAAGCCAAACTATACAAGATATATAGTAGATGTAGTTTAACTATTTTGAGAAATGTTTATAAATGTTTTAGATAGTTTATTATAGAATGTTGAGTTGTGTCAGTATTATACTAAAACCACTTTTATAAATTAATTAAAAACTTCTATAATTTCTATAAACACCCATTCTATGCTAAAAACTGCTTTTGTACAATTCAAAACATATTAAAAAAAGGGATTTATAAGATTAAACATGTAAAAAATGGAAGCGCCCTCTATTGCATTTTCTCTGAAATGCATGTAAACTGCTGTGAGCGCCCTCTATTGGATTTTCTCTTACATTACAACTAAACCACTGAAAATGTAGGTCATTAGGTTCCTAAAGTTCAAACAGTTCTTCTACATCAAATGAAACCTCTAGGGGCCAATTTAGTATATTACATTAAAGATTCTACCTTTTCAAATTACAACCTCTGTGGATGTTATAATTTGTGAATAGTCAAGTTCTTTTCCTGCATTTTATCTAGTGTGTATATATTGAAAAACGGATCCGAAAAACACATGCAAAAAGCATCAGCTGTTGTGTTTTTGCATACGTTTTTTGGATGCAGTTTCTCTTCTGGTAAAAAACGGATCCAAAACGTTGTGTGAACATACCCTGAGGGTATGTTCACACAGCATAATTTCAGTGCGCATTTGCGCTCTAATACGTCAACATGCGTGCCGAAATAACTGTAATACATATATCTATTATAATTTGGCATCTTATTTTTTTTTTTTTTAAATGTATGCGTACTTCATTCTTGATCATTTAGGGGTCACTGTTTGTACAGGGGAAAAGACCGGTGTACATGGTTTTGTCTGCGACGTGTCACTTTATGCGAGAATAACGTTTTGACACTTACCTATCCATGTAATTCAGGGATATTCTCGTGCCAGATTGTGCTTTAAGTTAGTAAGACATTTTGATCCACATAATCTTTATTTGTGAAAAATATTAAAGTGTCAACATTTTGAAAAAATTAGCTATTTTCAAAGTTGAAACATCTCTGGATTTAAGATAGTTATTCCCCTCAAAATAGGTAAACTAGCATCTACTATATATCTATTATAGTTTGGCATAATTTTTTTTTTAAATGTATGTGTACTTTATTCTTGATCATTTAGGGGTGATTGTCATTTGTACAGGGGAAAAGGGCGGTGTACATGGTTTTGTTTGTGGCGAATACGCGCTGCGGGCAATGAGTGTCAAGGGGGACGGAGGGCTGCCAGCCCTTCCCAGGCCGCGGGAGTACGCACTGATCAGCGCAAGCTCCCAAAACACGGGATGTACTGCGGCAGATACTGTATGCACCGCAATACATCGTGCGTGCATACCCCAAAACTTAGACTTGAGCCTACATTCGCTTGTACCATTCAACTCATCTCCTATTACACCCGGCCTGTGGTAAGCTATGAAGGCCTTCATTAGGCCTCCGGCTACCATGGCAACCAGCAATTGCATAATGGGGTTAGAGGGCGATCAGGGGCTGCAAAAGACCGTGGTCGCATTCTCTAGTCATTTAGACTGCATTATCATGTTTACCACAGCTTCTAAAATGCTCAGATCGGAGCGTTCTCTAAAACTGGCAACTAGCAATGGTTGCATCTAAGAGCTGCCACCCGCCGGGTATGGTGTGGGCTCAATGCATAAGCCTTCAGCATACCTCCTTAATGCCACTATGCCGTACATGCATGACGCAGGATGTTAAGGGGTTAAACATGTAGGCAGGGTAAGTAAAGATTAGAATCAAATACATTGCTGTTCCAAATTACTGTTAGAACAGTTCTCATCTGCTCGTTTACATAAGCTTTTCTGCTCACCACCACTCTGTCCAAGCATCGATCAGATGGTGAGGTCACTGTTTATACAATGCATTAGGCTGTATACATGATCACGCCACCTAGTAGTCAAGCACCCTAGGGGTATGTTCACACGGCATATTGTAGTGCGTACTGTACGACAATACGCCAGGCATTTTAGAAGAATGCCCCCGGCCAGTGCATACTTCTAAAGTGCAGGGGGGTAGCCCCACTCAGACATTATAAGCGGCGCTTAAGCGCCGCAAAGTAGTGACATGTCACCTCTCTCTCCCAGCGCCGTTGTACACCGAGGGAGACAGATGCAATTCATAGCTCTCCGAGAGCTATGAATTACCGTAATTATGGGGCAGATTTCGGGCATATTGAAGCGCAAATACGTGGAGAAATGTGCCCCGCAATTACACCGTGTGAACATACCCCAAGCGGTCTTAATGAAAAAAAAAAAAAAAAGTTTAAAATGTGTAAAAAAAAAAATAAAAAAAAAAAAAAAATACAAATCACACTTGCCATTTTACAAATAAAATAAAAAAAAAAGTTACACATAGTTGGTATCGACATGTCCGAAAATAGTCTGATCTATTAAAATATAACATCATTTATCCTGTACGCTGAACGCAGAAGAAAAAAAAAATTCCAAACACCAAAAATGCGTCTTTCGGTCACTTCACATCCCCTAAAAAGTGATCACAAAAAGGTTGCATGTATTTCAAACTGGCATTCGTAAAAAGTACACAAAAAAAAATGCACCCTCACTCACGTCCGTAGGTGTTAGTACAAAAAAAAAAAAAAAGTTATTGGTCACAGAAAATGGCACAAATTTGAAAAATGTCTGGAATTTTTTTCATGGTACCAAAACATAATGAAAACCATACATGTTTGGTATTGCTGGAATTGTATCAACCTGTAGAATACAGATAACACATCATTTATACTGAACGCTGTAAAAACAAAACTCCCGCAAACATGGCGCAAGTATTTTTTTTTTTCTGTTCACATTTTGCTTCACTTAAAGGGGTGTTATCGTTTGAGCTGCTCGTGCTGTTCTGCTAATTTTCTCAGATTGAGTTTGAAATCCAGGGGAGTGTTCTTCCTCCCAGGAGGCGCGTCTCCCCTCCCAGGAGGCGCGTCTCCCCTCCCAGGAGGCGCGTCTCCCCTCCCAGGAGGCGCGTCTCCCCTCCCAGGAGGCGCGTCTCCCTCCCAGGAGGCGGTCTCCTCCGCAGGAGGGGTCTCCCCTCCCAGGAGGCGTATCCCCTCCAGTCTGTAGCCTCCTGCTGCTTTTATGTCTGCAGCTTGAGGCTCCAAACACCAGCAAGCCCTGTCATATGTCCTAGTTTACACACAAAATGATGCTGAAGCCAACAGCTTTAACTTCTAGTGGTGTTCACCCAAATTCTACTGACAACAGGCAGAGACCTTTACTCAACTACAAGGACAAATGTCAGCTTCAAGTAAAGATCTCTGCTTCCTGTCAGTGACATGTGAGTGAAAACAATGGGGGTGGAAGCAATCAGCTTTGAGAGAAGGTCCTGCTCAGCTTGTAACTAACTTGGGCTGTTGGTGCAGCGGTAGAGCAGTGATAGACTATTGCTTTTACAAAGAAGGGGTTTGGAGTTCTAGTCCCTTCACAGAGTATATTTTTTTCCCCCCCTAAATTCTACACATATGTAGAGAGACCTAAAATATATGTCAATCTCTATAATGATTATATATACACAATACATAGCTCCCCTATATCATGTCTCATCCCCCAGAATATATGCATTGTATCACATATGTTGAAAGTGCTTAGTGTGACTACTGTGACAATGGGACACTATATAGGGGAGCTTTGTGTGTGTATATGAATAAAAATTATAGATGTCTACACATATATTTTCATATCTTTAGATGTGTACAAAATATATATAAAAAAAAAATTAAATAAATAAATTTGGGGATTGAACTCCTAACCTTTAAATTGCAGAGTGGATCAGCTAAGCACGGCACTATACACGCAGCTTATGCAGACAGGGTTGAATCCTTATGTTATACACTACAGATGATGATGTCATAAGGAGGCGGGGCTTGCATTCGATCTGAGGAACAGAACGCCCTCTTTTCCAAGTAGCAGCTTAAGTATTGGACCTGTGAGCTGGTGATCCAACCTCTTGGCAAAAGACCTTTGAACAGGCAGTAATTGCCCAGATCCTTCACCTAGAGCTGGGAGATGTATATAGAGCCAGCAGACCTTGGTTTCACTATCGATTTTTACAGCTCAGAGCAGAGTAAACAGAGTGTGCAGGCAGCCAATATCAGTGCAGGGGGCGTGGCCAGGGCATTTCCTGTCTAGGGACGTATCCCAACAGGCTGAATGAAATGTCAGCCAGCCAATCACCGTGCAGGGGGCGTGTCTAGGGAATCGACCAGGGGGCGTTCCAACCAGCAACAGCAGAAACAGAATACAGATTTACAGAGAAGCTGATATCTGCTAAACCAAGTGACTGAGGTAATGCAACCCAATTACAAAAGTGCTTATTTTTACTGTCCCCATAATCTGAGACATGATCTTTGTAACGATAAAACCCCTTTAACTTTTTTTGGGCGGTTTCCCAGTATATTCTATGGTACAGTGAATGACAACATTAGAAAGTACATCCTGTCCTGCAAAATAAAAGCCCTCATAGGTCTATGTAGATGGAAAAATAAAAAAAAGTTATGATTCTGGTAAAGTGAGGAGGGAAAAAATGGACGGGACAATATAGACATCAATGTGAAAGAAATCCGACCTGCAACAGACAGCGCACTTGTATAGCAGCCACAGGTGCGGTCAGCGATTATTACAGGGGAACACAATATGGGATGCAATGTATTATGTACGGGAAGCCAAGTGGCTTCCCAATCATGTAATACCAAACAGGCCTCAGCTATTGATAGTAAGCCGGTTTAGATCACCTACAGCAGTCTGCTGATTGAACAACTGGACCTGTGCCTTATAAAGTTAAAGAGGTTGTCTCACTACACTGATTCATCTCACCTCAGTCCTATTTTCTTGGTTTCATTTTGAGTTCAGGGGAGTGTTTACTGGCTTCTACTAGGCTGCAGTAGAAGCCAGGTCTGTAGCTATAGGAACCGGTGCTAGCAGCCTATCATGAGAGATTAAACAGGTCTGTAGCTATAGCAAGCTGAGGAGCTGATGCAGCCCATACAAGAGAGAATATCTCAGAATAGGAAGGACACTGTTAATGGACAAATATAGCAGTGACTTGTTTTTGCAAGATCTTTAACATAAAAAGCAATCCCTGTAGTGAGACAACCCCTTTAAGGGGTTAAACCAGCTCAAAAGGTGCACAGGTGTATACATGGTGCAGCCACAGATTTCCATAGTGAGCCCCAATGGTAGAAATCTATAAGTAATGTGCCCAGAACCCATCAGACTGCTGGAGGACTACAAGTCTCAGCATAGCACACACTACAGTCTATAGGCAAGACAAAAACAATCCTTGTAATGAGACAACCCCTTTAAGAGATGGGCTCATTTAAAAAAAAAAAAATGTTAGGTTCGTTCTCGTTGATTCAGCCCTCAGTTTTCCAGAGCAGTGAAGCTAATTGGTTGCTATGGGCAACAGACAACTCTTATACATGAGGGATCTCCATTGTGATTATGAGGGGTGCAGTCAGGAGAGCGGACTCCTCTATAACGCACTGTGCAAGGGCTGTCTCCATGGAATTACCTCTGCCCAAATCAAAAACGTAGAGCCTGAGCAAAACCTATGGGCACATGTCGTGGTAACCCCGGGTACAACATACAGACACCTGTCAGCCCAACCAGACCTATCAGTGCAGCTCTCCCTACACAAAAAACGGCTGCACAACACGTCACCCACCCACGTAACCGCAGCCTTCATTACAACGGACGCGGCGAGCACCCCAGACACAGCGTCCTGCAGGGGCAGCGCACCACACCGCCATGAACGTCAGCTCCGCCTTATACACAAAATAATAGCTCCGCGGAGGGTCATACCGAGAGTGGCGGGACACAGATAACACGGGCTGCAGAACGAGAGGGCCGCCCCTGCCACCGGGACCCAACAAAAAGCGGCTGCCCAAAGGTCTGCGCCAACACCAAACGGCCTCTGCGCCTGCGCTCAGCCTGCTAGCAATGATATTGAAGCTCCGCCTCATGACGTCATGTAAAGATGAACCAATGGAACACGACCTTGAGAATTAGGCGGGAAAGTCCTCCTCACATGTGAGCAGAGTTCTCAGAGGATGTTGTGTGTGTGGGGAGGGTCCAGAAACATGAAGCACAAAACCTCTGAGGGCAGTGTGTTCAATGGAGATGTGAAAGTTATCACTAGTATATGTCTCTGTGGTGCAATGAAAACTGGGGGGTTTCAAACTTGAAGCCCACAGGCTACAAGTGGCACCTAAAACTGTCATCTGCTGTCCATCAGAGCTCCTGAGGTAACTTGGGACAGCAAAGAGCAGGCCGAAGGAGGAGCACACCGACCCCAGCCATTATCTCCTTAGATGTTGCATACAGTTACATACGATACAGTTCCACTTCTACAACGGAGGTTGCAAACCAAACCTCTGGTGTAAGTGGGAGCCTAGCCTAAGGGGCGGAGGTCATGTACTGCAATGTATTACAACAGCAGCAAGTCCAAAAAAAAATTATTTAAAAAAAAGTTGAAACACATTACAAAAAATATACATATTCAGGGCTTTCCATGCACACAGTTGCCCAGAGCCCCACAAAAGGGGCCAGTGGTGTATGTATTGAATCGAACATACGATCCATTGTGGCTTTGCTATGAATGGTTGTGTTTTTAGCTGCAACTTAAAACCATGGGGAAAAGCCTTGCCCCTGCCCTCAATTACTTTAGGCTGCCAGTGTCCAGACATAAGTGGTGTGATAATATTGGTGTGTTTGAGGGTGACTAAAGCATAGCCCTCTGTTATGTCATATTTGGGCAGGACCCACTACACTGCTATACCCAGGGGCCCACTACACTGCTATGCCCAGGGGCCCACTACACTGTTATGCCCAGGGGACCACTTCACTGTTATGCTCATGGGCCCACTACTCTTTTATTCACACGGGCCCACTACACTGCTATACCCAGGGGCCCACTACACTGCTATACCCAGGGGCCCACTACACTGGTATGCCCAGGGGGCCACTGCACTGCTATACCCAGGCATACACGTATGCCAGGTGGCCCCATAACTGCTATGCCAGGTGCCCACTTCATGCTATGACTCAAAGCATCACCCTAACTGTTATCCAGCCCCACTCACTGTATTGGCCAGGACCTTACTACACTGCTATACCCAGGGGCCCACTACACTGCCATGCCAACGGGCCCACTCCAATGCCATGCCAAGGGGCCCACTACACTGCTATGCTCAAGGGCCCACTACACTGTTATACCCAGGGGCCCACTACACTGTTATGCCAAGGGGCCCACTACACTGCTATACCCAGGGGCCCACTACACTGTTATGCTCAAGGGCCCACTACACTGCTATACCAAGGGGCCCACTACACTGCTATGCCAAGGGGCCCACTACACTGCTATGCTCAAGGGCCCACTACACTGCTATACAGGCCACTACATGCTAAAGGGCCCACTATACTGTTATGCCCAGGGGCCCACTACACTGTTATGCCCAGGGGCCCACTACACTGCTATGCCCAGGGGCCCACTACACTGCTATGCTCAAAGGCCCACTCTACTGTTATGCCCAAAGGCCCACTACACTGTTATGCCCAGGGACTTACTACACTGCTATACCTAGGGGCCCACTACACTGCTATGCCAAGGGGCCCACTACTGCTAGCTCAAGGCCATACTTTATACCCAGGGGCCCACTACACTGCTATACCAGGGTCCCACTACACTGATATGCCAAGGGGCCCACTACACTGCTATGCCAAGGGGCCCACTACACTGTTATACCCAGGGCCCACTACACTGTTATACCCAGGGGCCCACTACACTGCTATACCCAGGGGCCCACTACACTGCTTTGCCTGGGGGCCCATAATGCTGTTAAGACAGCTCTACACAAATTAGGCATTGGTGGGACCTTGCAATCATTTTGTATTGTATTGAATTTGAAAAAGATTCTGCTCCACTTTTTTTCTACATGTGGCCTGTTAAGCCAGTTCGGTTTGAGACTCCCAAGTCTATGTAACTCTGATCAAAAATTAAATGAACTGAAAATGAAACAAAGATTTTTGTTTTTTCTATGGTGCTATTTTTCTTTTGTGTCCCGTATCCTAATTTATTTTTTTTTTTTAGAAATCAACCGCTATGCGCTGCTGTGTACATCTACTATTTACCTCCATGTAGTGAGTCACAATGTTCTAATTCCTGAAATTTTGGCTCGGAGTTTTTTTTTTATGGCGTTCACCATGCTGGATAGATAAGGTTATATAGATTGGACTTTTACAGATGTGGCGATACCAATGTGCTGTGGGTTCTAATTTCTGGCAATCCCTTTGTCTACACTTGTTGAGACAAGGCATTTTTGTACCATAGGCAAAAAGGGCAAGTGCCCCCTCCGCCAGGACCTGACACACTGAGCCTTCAACTTTGCCCTTCTCAGCAACATGAAATGGGAAAAAAAACACAGGTACGCCATGGTTTTTTTTTGCCCTTGCTGTATAAATTATCTGTTATCTTTATTCTGTGGGTCATTAGAATTAATGTTTTTTAATTTGTTTTGCAGCGCCATTTTCTGAGACCACTAACTTTTTAACCCCTTCCTGACGGACTGTCATAATAATATGGCTCTAAATTTTTTTCCTCCTTGCCTTCTGAAAGCCATAACTTTTCTATTTTTCCACCTATATATGAGGGCTTTTATTTTGCGGGACAAGATGTACTTTCCAATGGAGTTATTTATATTACCATAGATCATACTGGGAAACCGCAAAAAATTGTAAGTGGGGCAAAATGTGAAAAAAACGTACTTGCGCCATGTTTGCAGGAGTTTTTTTTTTTATGGCATTCATTCTTCGGTAAAAAAGTGTTATCTGTATTCTACAGGTTGTTACGTATCCATCAATACCAAACATGTAGGGTTTCCGTTATGTTTTGGTACCGTAAAAAAATTCCAAACCTTTTCTATTTTTGAAATTGGCGCCGCCGCGCCATTTTGTACAATCAATAACTTTGTTGCACTAACACCTACAGACGTCAGTGAGGGGGTATTTTTTGCGGGCTGAAGTGTACTTTTTATTGCTAGCAGTTTGGAATGCATGCAACTTTTTTGATCACTTTTATTCCAATTTTTACATGATGTGAAATGACCAAAAAAACACAATTTTGGCGTTTGGAATTTTCTTTCTTCTCCGGTGTCCAGCGTAAGGGATATATGATGTTATATTTTAATAGATTGGATGTTTTTGGACACGACGATACCAATTATGTGTAATTTTTTATTATTTAATTTTTTTTATTTGTAAAATGGGGAAAAGGGGAGGGGGGTTGAACTTCTAATCCTTTTTTATTTTTTTTACACTTTAAAACATTTTTTTTTTAATTTTTACTTTAACTTTGAGGTCCCCCTAGGGTGCTTCACCACTAGGGGGCGTGATCATTTCTGCAGCCTAAAACATTGTACAGTATATGCAAAGCATTAGGGTGTACAAAGGTGGCGGTTTCCCCACTTCCTGCCTCGGGCCGATTTTGCCGCGGGTGTCCTCAGTAAGAACAGTGCGTGCAACATTCTGCACTTTAGATTTAGACACCGCAGCTAAGATGGGTTAAACAGCGCGGGATGGCGGCAGCTCCATTCCACACTGTAACCACCGGGTATTAGCTGCTTCAAAGCCGCTTACCTGTGACTTTCTGATCACTTTGTATTCCAATTTTTGGCAAGGAAAACTGACAAAAAAGCATCAAACTTTTGTATTTTTTTTATGCCATTTACGGTGCGGGATAAATAGGGTTATATGGTAATAGCTATGACTTTTACTGAGGTGGCTGTACCAATTAATAACTTTTGTTATTGTTTTTTCTTTATTTGTAAAATAAACTTTACTTTTTTATTTTAAATATTTTAAAATTTTATACTTGTAATTTTCATCCTCCTAGAGTACTTGACCATTAGGGGACGTAATCACTTGTACACTATTCTGCAATACTAATGTGTTGCAGACTAATGTGCAATTACAGATCTACTATTATACCCTGACTTTGGGGCAGGAAGATTGCAGATCTGGGAGCCTTCAGTACTCTCCCAGCTGCTGTGACTGCCGGTCTGCACCTCTCGAATGGGTCGTGGGAGAGCCAATCAAGAGATGGAAGGGGGCTACCCCTACTGTGTAAATACTTAAATGCCATGGTTTCATTAACTGTGGCATCAGAGTAGTTAAATCGCCGGGGTGGGCTTTATCTCTATTCCCAGTCGCTAAAGGCAGGTGCTAGCTGTAACAGCCAGCATCTGCCGTGTGGAGTGGGCCACTCCATATTTGCGCCCCTTTCCTGACAGGCAGATTGCCGTCAGCTACCTCTGCATACCAAAAACGCAAGCAAGGCCCATTTCTACCAAACAGTTCCTTTATATAACCATCATTTTTCACAACTTATAGAAAAAATATTTTTGGCAATAGAGGCATGTATTTTCACATGTATAGATGTTGTGGATAGAAAAAAAAGTGTTATATGTGTGATACTTTGTGTCTCCATTTTAATGTATTAGTTAGTATAACACCACGTATGCCTTTGCACATGGCACGTAAAAGCTGCCTGTATAATTTTTTTCTGATGTGTTTCTAAAATGGCCGCTACATATTAGGCTTATAGAGATAACTGCTGTATAATCCAATATGGAGCCTGCTTCCAGGACTACACCCAAAGTTCAGACATTCCTGAGCTAAAGGGAGTATATCCCAAATAAGGATGTAACCAATCACAGACTGACAACTATGCCCATGTGATGCTTTCTTATCTCACTAACAGCAAGGAGTATAAAAACTGCCATTTTTGATAATAAAGACAGAAAGTGTACTAAGACCAACACAGTATGGTGTGATCTCTTTCTCGCTGCAGCACCCTTTATATCCTGGGATCATTTGGAGACCCCAAGGATGTAGAGCCCCTTTGAGGTTCCATCCATTTCATACATATAGAAACCTGTGATACCAGGGCCGGGACAAGGCATTTTGGTGCCCTAGGCAAGTACAGCCAATGGCGCCCCCCCCCCTCCTCACTCCCCAAAAAATGCCTCCCCCCCCACTAATTCCTCTCACCCCTGCGCCAGGTCCTGTCACTAATTTTCTGCATATTTCAAATAGATCCAGTCCATCTCCTCAGCAGTCACTGCACAATGAAAATCAGCCCTGACAAATTTGCTTTTTCAAAATCGCTCCCCTCCATATGACAGTGTAATACCCCTAAATAACAGTCACCGAATAATCCACCGATACATGGAGCAAATCTACCAGACGAAGGATTGTTACTAAAAAACTAAAAAACCAAAACTATTACTACTTAAGGATCAAATAATCCTGCCAGACCCTGACCAAACACGACCACCACATGTGACTATCAGTTGTACACGGGCTCTACAGACATATACCACCGCCATACAGTGACCAGATAGTGGTAGATACTAGTTGTATGTAGATGCTCTGCAGACATTTAAGTGATTATACTGCAGTTACATTTAGTGACTCACAGGAGACGTCTTTTCTGATCAGCGTCATTCACGTTCCCTTTTCTTCTCCATCCGTTCTCCCCTTTCATGCGATTGCTCCCGACAAATACTCGTCCCTGCGGGTTGGGACACAAATATCTTAGAATCCTCACATTTCCAGTAACTCCTAAATTATAGGTATATACTCCCCTCAGTTAGACGGGTTATAAGATTGCCCTCTCGTCAGCAGGTATATTGCCCCTTAGACAGGTGGGTTAATAAATATAGGGGCACTCAGCAGGTATATAGAATATGGTCACTCTCAGGCAGGTAATAATAAGGGTCACTCTCAGGCAGGTATATAGACATGGGGTCACTCCAGGCGGGTATATAGATTATAGGGGCACTCTCCGGGGAAAGGTATAATTGAAATATAAAAGGGGCCCTCAGGCAGGTATATAGGGGCACTCCAGGCAGGTTTTTATACCCCAAATTAATAGGGCCTCCAGGCAGGTTATAAAAGGGGCTAAAAAAAGGCGGGTATATAGCTATGGGGCTCAGGCAGGTATATAGCTAGGGGCCACAGGCAGGCGTATGGGGGCTAAGCAGCCGTATAGGGGCTACACGGGGGCCGGCGGGCGTATGGGGCCACAGGCAGGCGTATGGGGGCCACAGGCAGGCATATAGGGGCCTCAGGCAGGCGTATGGGGGCTTAGCCAGGCGTATGGGGCCACAGGCCGGCGTATAGGGGCCACAGGCAGGCGTATGGGCCGCTGTGTCGGCCCTGCGGCTTACCGGAGGATCCAGCGATCCTCCGGTGAGCGGGTCCGACACTCTCTGCGGAGCAGGGAACGCTCGCTCTCTGCTCCGCAGAAGCGGTCAAAGAGACCGCCGGCGCTTCAGGCCCATGGCAGAGGCCTGAAGCCCGGCGAGATTCGGGGCCCTGCCTGCGCCCCTTAGGGACAGGCAGAGGTAGGCGCCCTAGGCGATCGCCTACCTCTGCCTACCCGTCGTCCCGCCTCTGTGTGATACGTCCATTGAAGATAATAAAGTCATCTGTAATTCCATTAGGAGGTGAGACTTAGTGCGGTCAAAGATGGACAAACATAGTAGCCAAGGGGGCAGCCATCCTCCATGTGTGACATTTCAGAGGCCATATCTCCTTTCTTAAGCAGGCGTTCCTCAGGCATAACCTTCCCAGTACAGGCATACCCGTTAGCTCCCTTCTCCTGATTTATACCTTCAAGATCCCATCACGCGACTGTAATCATATTAATCTAAAACATACTGTTAGAGTACGTCCACATGGCGGTGGTAAAATGGCGATTGGATTCTGTCTTAGAATCCGGCTGGTATTTTATCATCTTTTCAGTGATTTTGGGGGACGGGTCTGTCCGCAGTTTGCAGATTCACCTATCCCCCTAACCACTGAATTGGACATCTTCTGCGTGAAAACCGGGCAGAAGACTGTGCACGTTCAACGTTTTTTGGAATGTTGGCGGCTGAAAATCCGTTTAGTGTACACTATTGAATGGATTTTCTATTAAAGTCTATGGGACGGTTTCTGGTTGGTTTTTAGACTGTTTTCAAATCCGCAAACCGTCTAAAAATTCGACCAATAAACCATGCTGTGTGGACGGACCCTCAAGCGATCTACAAAACGGCTCTTAAATAAAAAGCCTCATTTAACCCCTTTGGGGTGAGTGAAACAAGTCTATAGATCCAATATGCTTCACATTGAAGCAAAAGGGATCTAAGGGGATGTTCATAAAGCCTATTGAATCCGTTTTTGGATCCGAAAAAAAGCATTCAAAAAGCGCTGCGTTAAATCGCATCCAAAACGCATTCAACCCACAGGTTTTTTTCATCTTCTTTTATTTGCTGGTCACTTTTTGAAACGTTGCAAAAAACGACTGAGCAGGGCAGAAAATTTACTATTGGAGTCTATGTAAAGCGCCGGATGTTTTTTGGCACGTTTTTTGCAGAAATGCACAGCAAATCTAATGCTGTGCATTGCTGCAAAAAAGCGCCATAAACACCGCAAACAAGTGCCAAAAAAGCACAAAACGCGCCAAAAAAATTATGTTTTTTTCAGCAGCTTTTGACAGGCAGTGGACAAAAAACTCATTTTTATAAAATTTTTTTGGGGTTTTTGGTTCTGATAATTTTTTTGTCCACTCCCTTTAAAAGGGCTAAGGGGTATGTCCAATGATGAGAAAAATTTTCAGGGTGATGGGTATCAATTTGTATTTCATGTGGATTTATGTAGTTTTTTTCCCAGTGGATTTACAGTCAGAAAACGGGGGTTTTGGATGTGTCCAAAAGGACATACAAATGAGTACAATTTCCACATGGAATACAATGGAATAATGAACATGTTCTAAATTTTTTTACTCTTAAAAACCCAATAAACCAGTGGGCATAAGGACTACAAAGCCATAAATTGCTCATTTAATCACTGGGGTGATTGATTCAGTTTTAGACCAATATTTCAAAGCGGAATCTGCATGGATTCATGACCTTGAATCTCGTTTGGATCGAAAAAGTTAAAAGCGCGGGTTAAATGGCATGAATAGGCATTCTATATGCAGGGACTTTAAACGTTGCAAAAAACGACTCGGGGCAGATTTATATTGGAGTCAGTAAGCTCCATGTTTTATTGGAATGTCCATGATGCCATGCATCAATCCCTGGCAGCCTTCCCCATAAAGAAAACAAGTCCAAAACTCAAAACTCTTGTTTTCGCTGTCTTTTGTGCTCTTTTATAACATCTTTTTCGAGATTTCTTTCTCCACTGCTGTACAAGCTAGTACTCCCAATGATGTTTTCATCATTGAAAACTTTAAAAGCAACCTGAAAACCCTTCTTTTCAGAAGTGCAAAAAAAAGTGAAACATTGTCGTACAAAGAGGCTCAAGGATGCAATCTATCGCAAGCCCTCTAGGAAAGAGGAGGAACCCCAAAGACCATATCCTCTAACCCTCCACGTACTAGAGGATCTGCAAGGGTTGGGTTTCAATGGCCCCCTTTAAGAAAGCTTGGGAGACCCAAATATACTCCTGGCTTCCACCTGTGCTGCCACCCCAGTGTCCACCTAGGAGCTGAAATCTGCTTGGGCACTCCTCTTGAAGAACTAGGGTGGCATGTGGGAAAGGACCTTGGTAGGGGACATCTTATGTGGTTAGAACACTCTGTGACAGTCAATGAAGGGGAGAGTCTACAACCTAAAATAACCCTGTGGCCACCAAGCTAGCATATACAGTAAGTAACTTCTGGCCTCACCTTCTGACTCTTCTCTCCCTCCCTTGAAGAATTTGCCAGGGCCCGGGGTGCTTACCATTTCAACTGGGTTTCCAAATGAGAGATGGGGTAATTCTGCAACACAGCCAGGGAACCTCTATAGCAGAATACGCCGCCAAAGCTCATGCTCCATGTCCCAACAGAGCATCACCTCTGTCAGTTCTTGTAGAACTACTACTCTGAGCCAGATGGGTAATGCTGAGTCTTTTACTCTCACAATAACAATAATAATAATAATCTTTATTTATATAGCGCCAACATATTCCGAAGCACTGTACAATTTAGAGGGTATAAGTAAATCCCAAAAAACAAACATTACATAGTAAAAAGCTAGTTACAGATCAGACACAAGGTGCAAGGGCCCTGTTCACAAGAGTTTACAATCTATTAGGTGTGTTGGGTCCGAGTGAACATATGCTTTTAGATGTGTGTTTGGATCCATCTGTCGGACACCAAATGGACCCAAACACGCATCTAACAAATAGCAGTGTGATTTACATAATAATATGATAATATGAAACACGCATCGGCGTTCACACGAGTGATTACTGATGCGTGTCTCATTGCGTCTTTTGGATCCATCTGTCGGATCCGTTCCCAGAATTGTCCTGTCAATTCTTGGTCCGAACGACGCCGCAGGAGCCCTACTTAAAACGATAGGGTGCGATCCTCCTGCATCCACCATGCATCCAAACACGCAGCTGCATTTTTGGATACGATTTTTGGATCCAACACAGATCCAAAATCAGATCCAAAAACGCCGTTTGAACAAGCCCTTAGGGTGTATAGTTTAGACAAAGGGTGGGAAGTGCTTGGTTTACATAATGGTCCAGCCACGTTACGTTTCATAAATATGGGTTGGTTTACATAAAAAGTGGGTAAACCTGCCACCCAGACCGTACACTTATATACAGATAAGTGCCTGTAAGTGACCAAGTGCAGGGAGTGACAGAAATGTGTGTAACAGAAAGTGGGGGGTTAGCAATCAGGGTTTTTGGTAGGCCTGCCTGAGAAGATGTATTCTGAGGTGCACTTAAAACTGATTGTTATGAGCGTGCCTGATCTTATAGGGTAGCATGTTCAAGAGAAGTGGTGCAGCACATGCAAAATCTTGGAGACGGGCATGGGAGGTTCAGATGAGCTGTAGTGCAGACCCATAAGTTGAAGTTATAATTAAAATAGCCACTGAAATACAAGTACCAGGGTGGTCTCTGAGCATAGGAGGGGGGGGGCTGCACAGACAAAGTGACCACACTGGGAGCTGTAGTCCAATACGGACTACCTGCACTGCAGCTTCTGTGGACCTTAAAGACTCAGCATTCTGCATCTGCTGGGTAAATTTAGAAAAGCTAAGAGGCAGCCCCTGTCCATAAGTATTTCCTTTACCTAGTGCCTGGGGCCCACCAGTGAAGTTTGGGGAAATAAAATTACTTGAACAATCTGACCAGCCGTTAACTATCCCGACTCCCATAAACACAGTAATTTACAGCTCTTGTGTTCCTGGGCTAGACTGTACATAGACAATATTGTTATTTCATTGAATGGGTAATAGCAATGAGAAGAATGGTATTTGTTATTATGTGCTTTTCCTACACAACCTTCACCTTTCTCATTTTATTTCACTATTGTGTACATGACTAGGACCATGTCTCTCACCTCACACTTTTCCTTCCGATTAAATAAATTGGTTAATTGCCCGTCTAGTCTGTTATATTCCAGGACCTAGAGTTGCCAGGACTCCACTATACTGTCCTAAACTATATACTATACCTATACTATACCTGTCTAAGGGGACAATATCTATATACCTGCCTGATTGAGAGGGCATATCTATATACCTGAATAACTGTTGGGGACCTATATATACCTGCCTAATTGAGGGGACATATATACCTATAATTAAGGAGATACTGGAAATGTGAGGATTCTAAGATATTTGTATCCAAATCCTCAGGGACGAGTATTGGCCGGGAGCAATCAGCAGGAAGGTGTGAACCGGATGGAGAAGAAAAGGGAAAGTAAACGACGCTGATCAGAAAAGACGTCTCCTGTGAGTCACTAAATGTAACTGCAGTGTAATCCCTTATATTCCTGCAGAGCGTCTACATACAACTAGTATCTACCACTATCTGGTTACTGTATGGCGGTGGTATATGTAATCAGAGCCTGTGTACAGCTGATAGTCACATGTGGTGGTGGCGTTTGGTCAGGGTCTGGCAGGATTATTTGATCTTTAAGTAGCAAGAGTTTTGGGTCTTGGTTTTGTAGGAGTGTTTTTAGTAACAATCATTCGTCTGGTAGATTTGCTCCATGTATCGGTGTATTATTTGGTGACTGTTATTTAGGGGTATTGCACTGTCATATGTAGGTGAGCGATTTTGACAACGCAAATTTGTCAGGGCTGATTTTCATTGTGCAGTGACTGCTGAGGAGATGGACAGGAGCTATAGGGAATGTGCAGAAAATTAGTGACAGGACCTGGCACAGGGGTGAGAGGAATTAGTGTGGGGGGGTGCAATTTTTTTGGGAGCGAGGGGGGCGCCATTGGCTGTACTTGCCTAGGGCACCAAAATGTCTTGTCCTGTCCCTGGCCATCATATAGCGTCCCAACATGTTTCAACCCACCACGGTCTCTTCAGGGGACCAAGAAGGGTGATATATAAAGATCTGTGAATTGTAAAGAAAGTAATGATAAGGATATAAAGAGATCAACCCCATCATGATACACGTTATAACATTTTAAATTACGGGGAATATCAATCAATACATCCCTGACATTCTGTCACAAAAATCCTATCTACAAACAGATTGATGGCTAGTACTGCATGATTCAAATAGAGAAGCCTGTACTCACCAGGTAAAGAATTAGAAAGCAGAGGTCAAACTAGACCACTGAGCATAGGGCTCCTGGTACCGCCAGAAGGGCTATGATGTGCCCGCCGTCTCTTGTGATAATGAGTAAGTCTTAAATAGACTGGGGGCCGGATGTTTACGGCCGCCGCCGCGGTCATGTGACAGTGTTCAGCGTCCGGGCTTAACAACTTCCGCCCAAGACCACAGAAGCCGATGACAACTTCCGCCCTCAGTACGGATCCTAATGACGAGTGCCACCCCTCAACCGCGGCCTCCCTCGTAACAAAGGCGCAACGTAGTACGCCCATTTAGGGCGTGCATAATCATGATTGATATCACCACCCATGACCTGGACAACTAAGTCCAGATGACACAGAGGTCCTGTTCGGCGCTATCATACATGGTCATGATAGCATGGATTTAGCAAGGTGTATTATTTCACATAATATTATTGAGTAACAAGTCGAGTATTATTTTAAATTATGAAGTTATATTTTATATTTCATGTAATTACCACATATACTCCATTTTTAAGAGTCCTTAAATGTAACCACACTGTAATTAGAAATAAATGAAACAACTCACCTTTCACGGAGTTGTGTGATGTATCACGTGCCTTGATTGCCACATGGCTCTGGGTGCAAACCCTCTTAAAACGTAACAAAAAGCAATCCTATGAGCCAGCTCCTTCAATCCAAAGGCAGTCACAGCCGGAGAATGTACACACAATGAGAGACATCTACTATAGGCTAGATTTGCAAGCTTAACAAACCAACGCGTTTCAGGTCACGTGATATGTCCGGATGGCAATAAGGGGCTATGTAGCGGGATCGCAGTGTCCTGACTGCCTATTGCAGCTGACACCCGCGGGTGATAGCGCAGAATAGAGTCAGCTGTTTAACCTCTTAGACGCCACGGCAAACACAGCCACGCCGTGTAAATGAATGATAAATGGTGCTGCGCATGGTCATGCCCGGTTGACATAGCAGCTGGAAGCCCGGTGAAGGCTTCCATCATCTCCATGTTTTCTGTTTTATTACTTCCTGCCCCACCCTAGGTGAGCTCAAAGTTAAAGTAAAAAATATAAAATGTTTTAAAGTGTAAATAAATAAATATATATATATATATATATATATATATACACATACACACACACACACACACACACACACACACACACACACACACACACAGTTGAAACCAGAAGTTTACATACACTAATAAAGAAGCATATGCATGCTTTTCTCACTATCTAACATTAAATCAGAGTAAACCTTACCTGTTTTTGGTCAGTTAGGATTACCAAAATTATTTACATTTGCCACATGCAAAATGAGAGAGAGAGAGAATGTTTAAGGCATTTTTATTCCTTCATGCAAAGTCAAAAGTTTACATACACTAGGATTACTATGCCTTTAAACAATTTGGGGCAGCTCAAATGATGAAGTCATGTAGAAGCTTCGGATAGGTTTATTGACAACATCTGAGTTAATTAGAGTCACACCTTTGGATTTTTTTTTTTAACGCACATCAGAAACACACTGCTTCAGTGAGTAATATCTTGGGAAAGTCTAAATAAATCAGCCAAGGTATCAGGAAGAGAATTGTGGACTTGCACAAGTCTGGTTCATCCTTGGGTGCAATTTCCAGATAGCTGAAGGTGCCTCGTTCATCTGTACAAAAAATTATACGCAAGTACAAACAAGATGGGAATATCCAGCTCAGGAAGGAGACGGGTTCTTATTCTCAGAGATGAACTTGCTGTGGTCCGACATGTGTATATCAACCCAAGAACAAAAATAAAAGACCTTGTGAAGATGCTGGTGGAAGCTGGTAAGATAGTGTCATTATCCACAGTGAAACGAGAACTGTGTCAACATGAAAGACCACTCTGCCAGGAAGAAGCCATTACTCCTAAAGAAACATATAAAAGCCAGATTAATGTTTACAAATGCACACAGGAATAAAGACCTACATTTTTGGAGATATATCCTGTGGTCTGACAAAACTAAGATTGAACCGTTTGGCCATAATGACCATTGTTACTTTTGGAGGAAAAAGGAAGAAGCTTGGAAGCCTAAGAACATCGTCCCAACTGTGATACATGGGGGTGACAGCATCATGTTTGGGGGGTTGTGTTGCTGCAGGAGGAACTGGTGCAATTCACAAAATAGATGGCATCATGAGGAAAGAGATTATGTGGCAATACTGAAGCAACATCTTAAGACATCAGCCAGAAAGTTAAAGCTTAGGTGGAAATAGGTCTTCCAAATGGACAATGACCCGAAGCATACTGCCAAACTGGTTACAAAGTGGCTTAAGGATAACCAAGTCGATGTTTTGGAGTGGCCATCACAAATCCCTAATCTCAATCCTATTGGAAATGTATGGGCAAAGCTGAAAAGGCAGGCGCAAGCAAGGTGACCTACAAACATGGCTCAGTTACACAAGTTTTTTCAGGAGGAATGGGCCAAAATTCCTACCACCTATTGTGAGAAGCTTGTGGAATGATATCCAAAATGTTTGACCTAAGTCATACAGTTTAAGGGCAATGCTACCAAATACGAATTAATTGTATGTAATCTTTTGACTTTGCAGAAAGTAATAAAACTGCCTTAAAAATTGTTTCTCTCATTATTCTGGCATTTGGCAAATAGAAATAATTTTGGTTCCTAATTGATCTAAAACTGGTAGGGTTTATTCTAATTTCATGTCAGATAGTGAGAAAACATGCATATGTGTCTTTTTATAAAGTGTATGTAAACTTCTGGTTTCAACTGTTTATTAAAAGTTCAAATCACCCCTTTTGCCATTTTACAAATAAAAAAAAAAGTTACACATAATTGGTATTGCCACGTCCGTAAAAGTCTGATCTATTAAAGTATAACATAATTTATCCTGTGTGCTGAACACTGTAGAAGAAAAAATAAATTTCAGACGCCCACATTTTTTAGCTCATTTCATGTCCCCTAAAAATTGGAATAAAAGTAATAAAAAAAGTCGCCTGTATTCCAAACTGGTACCAATAAAAAGTACACTTTAGCCTGCAAAAAATTCTATAGGTAGAAATTCCCAAAAATTATTGGTTACAGAAAAAGGCCTCGGGGCAAAAATGTGAAAAATAGAAAATGTTTGGATTTTTTTTACAGTACCAAAATATAACGAAAACTCTACATGTTTGGTATTGCCGAATTCGTAACAACCTGTAGAATACAGATAACACATCATTTGTACTGAATATTGAACACTGCAAAAACAAACCATCCGCAAACATGATGCAAGTAAATTTTTTTCACCTTTTGCCCCACTTAAAATATTTTTGCGGTTTCCCAGTGCATTCTATGGTAGAGTGAATGACACCATTAGTAAGTATATCTTAGCCCGCAAAATAAAAGCAATCATTTGTCTATGTAGATGAAAAATAAAAAAGTTATTGCTCTGGGAAGGCGGGGAGGGAAAAATCGAACGTGAAAAAAATAGGACTCGGCGTTAAGGGCTTAAAGGGGTTTTGCCACAGGGTAAGATTGATGTGGGAAGCTTGCAAATTAAATAATAAACATTTTCACCATTCATCATTATTAAAAATTCTGGACCATTTTTGTTTTAGCTGCTCCTTTAGTGAGACATTGTTTACAGCTCATCTCCAGGGGATATGACCAGGGCTGAGAGCTCCTCAGTCCTGGTCAGACATGCTCAGTTCTCACCTCTATTCTCAGGCAGCTACTGAGTGTTCAAACCCCGGGTGCTGTCATTCTACTCCTGTCCTCTGTACTCTTTAGTAATTAGTCAAACAGTGCAAAAAAACCCAAAAAGAAACCTCAATGAAGCATGTGCATTGATAAAGAGAAAAAAAAATCCACAGGTTTGGTTCCTGCAGGGATTTGAACCTAGGACCCTTGTACTAAGTGCAAAAGCTTCGCCTCTGAGCTACTTACAGTGCTTTACATAAACAGACCTATATTTTATGTAAAGGAAAGGCCTGGTGATGTCATCCTGCTGGGTCACATGATATGGAATTCAAACAAATCACACACGCCCCCTTCTGAGCACACAGAGCTAAAGAGCTGGATACAGGAGGTATGAAATGAGATCGTGGCAAAACCCCTTTAACCAATTATTCTGAACATTTTACTTGTAAAATATCTGTATTAGTGAAGTACATGCAGTAATTGGCGGTCTAGTAGAGGCTCTGTATAGTGCGGTACTACATGTTCATGTACTGTACATGTGCCAGGACGAGTGGCTCCTTTGTGAACCAGGTGAGGGCCCCAATTTTCTTTTTTCCCTGATACATTGTGTATAAAGTACATGATCCAAAGAATCTCCTATCCGCAATATAGATAGTGATTTCCAGCAGCTCTTTTCTGACTTGTTTTAGATGTATTAGGTACGACCCGTAACTAAAAAGCATGAAGAAAAAGAATGAACAAAAAGAGTGAACATTATTAAAAAGTAATATAGAGCTAAGGAGAAGTAAATAAGGTTTCCAGTGCTGAATAAAGATTGAATAAATAGGATATATGAAGAGTTTATAGTGTAATGAACATATATTCCATAGAAACAGGTCTCTAGCACTTTCCCTGTGTCTGATAGGTGGGGAATGAACAGGACATATAGGCAGGTTATAGGGAAAAGAACACATATTCCATAGAAACAGGTGTCTAGCACTTTCCCTGTACATGATAGGTGGGGAATGAACAGGATATATAGGCAGTTTATAGTGGAGAGAACACATGTTCAATAGAAACAGGTGCCTAGCACTGTACATAACAGGTGGGAAATGAACAGGATATAATGGAAGTTTATAGTGAAATGAACACATATTCCATAGAAACAGCTGCCTAGCACTTTACCTGTATCTGATAAGTTGAGAATGAACAGGATATAATGGAAGTTTATAGTGAAATGAACACATATTCTATAGAAACAAGGGCCTATTACTTTAAGGTAATGTGCAGAGTTCTTCAGCAGTTTATAACTAAATATCTAAAAGGTTCCTATAGAGTTTCTGTTGTTTTAGAGATGGTTTGAAAAGGCTATATTTGTAATTGATTTATATTACTTATTTCTGTAGCGCTGCTGTATTCTACAGTTCTGTAGACAAAAATCAGACGCTGTTTCTGCATCCTTTGTTGGAATTCATACATTTTCCATATAAGCAGATACACATATGTGAATGTTATTTGGTAATGCGCACATATAATTTAGAAAATATGGCTTTTTTCCCTGTCCTGTATGGAAATTGAAATGAGCAGGATATATTAACAGTTTATAGTGTGAGTTAAAGTTATTCCATATAAGCAGATACATATTTGATTCACTCTCATTTTTAGACCTGTATAAGTAATGATATGTATTTTTGGTCAGTTGCGCAGTTTCTGATAGAATGAACCGCTACCGTGTTTTTCCAAAAATAAGACAGGGTCTTATATTATTTTCATTTCCAAAAAAAGGACTAGGGCTTATTTTTGGGGGAGGGCTTATTTTTTTAACACGACGGGTGCAGACGCTGCATGCTGGGACATTCAGGGCCACATGTATGAAAACTGTCTCGGTCTGAAACTCACTATGTTGCCAATCAGACTGCTCATTTCATTTCATATAGTTCTCTGTAAAAATGAAAGGGGCACTCTGATTGGTTTATATGGGCAACAAAGTGAGTTTTAGACCTAGACAGTTTTCATACATGTGGCCTTAGTTCCTTGGCAGTTGCTGTGGAACTACAAGTACCAGCATGTATATACACATACACCCCATGGTTTTTGACTTTAGGTTATGTACTGTGTGTGCGTGTATATGTGTGTATATATTGCGACGCCTCGCTTGCGTCTGGACGCCTTCCTGGGCCGACCTGAGGGTACTTTGCTCACGGGATCGCCGCTTTGGTAAGCGAATGGCACACCGAAAAAAGACTTCTTTAGGGCTTCCGCCGGTTTTATTGTTCAGACATAGCACATCAGAAACAAACACATAAATAAAATCCTCGGCCATCTGGCCACTAATTATACATAGAGCTCCCTCTCTACACGTTGCCTGGACCTACCGTCCAGTACCACACACCCTGCACTCTCCAGTACAGTAATGGCTTCCCTCAAGCCTCCGGGGGCCAGAGCCTCTCTCTAGCTCCTCTGCTGCACTTTCCGCTAGCAGACCACACTCCCCCCCTCCCCGATCACCTGGAGTAGGAAGCCTTAAATAAGTCTCCAGAGACCTATCCAATATCTGGGCTGGAACCCAGGGACCTGGAATGCGGGGACAGCCACCCACCCGACACTATAGCTGTCCCGAAAGAGCCACCCCATACCTAGCTACCTTGCAGCTATTCTAGCCGCTACCGTAAGTGTCAGTAATATAACATTACTGACATAATATAGGTGGCTTTTCCCCACCGGGACCAGTTCCTCGGTGGCGCATCTGCAGACAGTCTCCGATCATAGACCCTCTAGTGGCAGGATCATGCGACTACCAGCAGTCGCTCTGCCACATATCCTCCCCCTCTGATAAAGGCCGTAGGGCTTTCTCACATTGCCCAGGCTCCCTCCAGGGTCAAAGCTCCTATTTTGGGGCAACGTCTTCCCTACATCCTCAGGGGCAGAGACAAAGTGATCCACATACATAGCTGTGGGATCATCCCATGCATTCACCTTACAACGGGCAACAGACTGACCATAGCCACTTTGTACAGGTGACACGACCCATGCACACTCTGCAACAAGGATGTTATCACCCACAGCCTGCATGCCGACATTCACAGGATTACTAATGACAACCCCATTACCAGCGCTATCAGACCTTGTAGATTGCCTACACAATATATATAACACTGTAGCAAGTATAACTTTGACTTTACCGCCGCTCAAGGGGGAGAAAGGGGGAGGTCCCCCGAAACGTCACACTCCCTGCGTCACGCTCGCCTGTCAGAACGATATGCATTCCAAGATGGAGTAGCCGGGCTATGCGGTCACAGCATCGCAGCATGGAATTGCGTTTCTGATTTATCTCTGCCGCCTACTATGGATTGCCACCACCATTAACCGCAAGTAACAACTTGTTACCAATGAAGTCTTGTATATATGGGACTTTTGCAACATTTGAATCTGCTATTTACTCAAAGATTGCCTACACACACAGGCCATCTTGGCATTGTGCCCACTGGCCCACAGAGTTTTCATTATCTTAGGTCTCACATAAGCAAGCGGCCCCTGGTTTGTCCCAGCAACCATACTAGGGTTACCAGAAGCTGTAAGGACAGCACACTTCTCAGGGTCTCTATCCAACATGGTCACTTGGGACACACCTGAGCCCAAACCTACTACCTCTTTGTCTGCAGGATTATGATGAAACCAAGACCTCTCTTCAATAAAAGTCCTCTGGTCCTCACTGACCATCTCCTGCTCCTTAGGGTCAGCTACCTTCTCCAATTCCTCTGGACCATGAAGCTCCGCCTCTTGGCTACTAGCCGACATCTGGTTTTACTAGCCGACTGTGGCACCATTTACATCTGTGCCACCCATAACCTGCTGGTCAATGATCACAGGGTTATTGCAGACAATCCCTACCTCTAGGAGACCTCTTCTGCTAATCTCAGCTTCTTTTCTGGGTGAGTTTTTACTGTCTGAGGACTCGATGGTCCCTCCATACACCTGACTCACAGCAGCTGAAAGACCACAATCACCGTTTGTTTCCTTCCTTCCATGCACTACCCTTGCATGAGTACAGGGGTCGCTGGCACTCCCATGGACTTTACAGACTGCCACAGGTATTTGACTTGTGGTGACCGCCTCAGCAGGCTTATATTTGACTACAGGGGCCACAAACCATGTATGTTCTGCGATAAAGACCTCACCACAATCAGTAGGCATGCTAATGGTTTCAGCATCACCATTGGCAACCTCTATAGACACTTTGTCTGCCATTATAACCTTACCTGGTACTTCAGTGACATAGGACACCTGCCCCTGTGCACACTTCTCACTGGCGCTTTCTAGCCCCAGATACTCTGCATCAATCGGTGGAGATGTTTCTTTCACATCCCCTATAATCATCTCTAAGGGAGAACTCTCAGCTTCCAACCTGGGTTTACTCCTACATCTTGCCAACATCAAATTCAAACAATGAGCTGGGGGTTAAGGGCGGGACACATTTATACAGGGGACATTAGTCATAACCGCCCGGCTATTACCTTTATAGTTCTCCCCCTCATACACCAAACTGCCCGTGTTCACATTAGGCAACTCAGTCACCTTTTTACCCTTCATAGGTTCAGTGGACATCTTGCTGCAAATGGCATCCATCTGCCGTTCGCCCCAAACCACAGGACATAATACCTCTGAGATACTGTTAATATGTTTTTCCATCACCTGTAAGGAAAATTTGTTGTGGATGGGAACAAAGGTTATATATATATATATATGTGATCCTTTGTGTCTCTATTTTAATGTATTAGTTATTATATACCATATATATATTGTGACAGAGCGACTGCTGGTAGTCGCATGATCCTGCCACTAGAGGCCCTACGGCCGGAGCCCCCTCTGCAAAATGTGCCACAGAGGAACGGGCTCGGTGGGGAAAAGCCACCTATTTTGTCAGTATTATATTACTGTCACTTACGGTAGGGGCTAGAATAGCTGCAAGGCAGCTAGGTATGGGGTTTGGCTCTTCCGGGACAGTTTATAGTGTCGGCGGGTGGCTGTCCCCGCATTCCAGGTCCCTGGTTTCCAGCCCAGATATTTGACATCTCTGGAGGCCTATAAAAACCCTAGTATTTCCGGGTGATCGGGGGGCGTGGCTGTTCCCCTGAAGGTGTGAAGCAGCAGAGCTGAGAAGAGAGCTCTGGCCCCCAACGGCTACAGGGAAGCCCAGGACACAGGGTGGAAACTGTAATGTTTGAGGGGCTGTTGCGATAGGCACAGACCTTTCGGGACAGAGAGGGACTCTGTGAGTAAGGGTAAGTGGCCAGATGGCCAAGGATTTTATTTTATGTGTTTGTTTTGTACACTGTGTCCCTTAATAAAGTTGGCTAAAAGCTGTAAAGAGAAGCCTAGTGTGGGAGTGCCATTATCTTTTCTAACAAGGACGGCGATCCAAAGCGAGAAACCCCCGGGACAGACCAAGATGGTGTCCCAGAGCTGAGCGGCAGCTTACAATTGGTGGGGGTTTATCGTTGGGAAAAGTTTTGGCACTAAGTGACTGTGTACAAAGTGGTGCAAGAAAAAAGGTGGTTTACACAGGACTGCTGCTGCCCTACATGGGAACTGCGGGAAAATTGCACTGTGTGGGCAAACCATTGTCTGAAGAGAGACACAAACCCGCACCCAGCCTTTTGGTGTCTGAAGAGACTGTGTTGTGGGGGAGGGGAAAGGAGTCTGCCTCAGTGGGGGCAGCAGACTGTCTGTGTGGGAGACAGGGATGCACCCCAGTAAAGTGTCTGTCTTCCTGCCCTAAGTACTTCTTCTTGCCAGGGAGAACTTAAAAAATATTTTGAGCGGGCAATTGCCCTGATGAAGGAGGGCAACTGCCCCCTAATTCTCAGCAGCATAAGGCCTGTGCCGCTGCCATCCTTTCCTATACAGCGGCTATCCAAGAAAGGAAGACCCATCAGGCCTTGGAGGGTCATTGAAAAAGGTTTGGTGCTAAAAAAGCCAAGGCGGTCGGCCAAGAAGAAGGCAACGCCAGGTGTTCCTGACCACCATGGGTTAACACCAGACCAGATGGCGCTGCAGAAGTGTATAGAGGCGACCGATACCGAGAGCAACCAGCCTCCACAACAGAGTGCGGCTGCTGGGGTTCAGCGAAAGGAGACGCCAGTGAGGACCCTGGAGTTGCTGGTGGGTGGCATCCAGCTATTGGTGGATTTGGATTTTTCCAAAGGGTCTCCAGGGTGCACCCAGACATCCTCACCCTTGTGAAGACCCGACCAGAACCGGGTAAGGGACGTTGAACTGTATTTTGGTCACTGGTTGCGGGACTGCCAATCATGTACTGGAGGTGTGCGAGACCTCCAAGGGGAATTTGTGCTTGGCAGTGACTTTCCCTATTTCTGTCAGCTGTGGGAGACGGCGAGCGGGCCAGGCACAGCAGGTGGTTGTTCCTGGGAAGCGCCCCCTAAAAAGGGTTCTGTGCAATTGCTTAAAGAGCCAGAAATATTCCCCATGGAAAGTCCCCATGAAAAGATGGTGGGCAGAGAGTCCCTGCCCCAACAGTCTGAACATGTGGCCAGGGGGCAGTAAACGTGTGCCAGAAAGGGTGCCAAGTGAGACGGTGTTTACAGGGACTTAAAAGTCTCATGGACTTTATGATTATGCTTTCTCTGAAAGGGTTGCCTATTGAAAATGCTACTAATGGGTTACATATACCTGTAGCCAATACCACGTCATACAGCCTGAGCAGGGGAGGTTATCTGTAGCAAAAAGTGTGAACAAGTAGTAGAGGAGAGCAGCGCAGGTCTGCCCCAGAGGTCATGGCTGTAGAGCTATGGGGGAAGTAAAGGCAGTGTGTGCTGCTAAGGACACTTCAGCACAGTGCAGCGAGGGGGTTTTAGCTCTAGTGTGCCCCTGGAGGTCAAGGGAGTGCAGCCCAAGTAGCACAGGTGATGTGTGTCCTGTGGCGGATGGCAATCTGGAGAAAGGTGCCATCGCTACAGGCTCGGGTTTAACCAATGCGGTTGCCCATAGCAAATGGTTTCTTCTGTACCTCCTGCGTGAAAACGTATGAGGTGGAAGTGTCTGGAGTCCAGCTGGTGAGTGTGTCTGAAAAGTGACCCAGAGCGCACTGTGTGTACCTGATGGTAGCGTGCAAGTCGCGGGTTGATGCGTGCCCAGTGCTTGATAACCAACCAAATTTCGTCCCAGTGTGAACGTGACCAGTGTATTTGCTGGAAAGAGAGAGCCCAAATCCTGGGAATGAGGCTGTGCTGCAGAGTGTGAGGAGACTAGCTTAAAGAGTGTGGGGTCCAGACCCTAGAGGGGTGCATGCCTGTATGAATGAGCCTCAGAGAAATATGAAGATACGTTTGTAAAGATAACGTGTGCAGAGGCAGATTCTTTTGGTGCAGCCCTGAGCAGTGTATCTGTGATGGGGATTCAATGGCGACACCATAGAGGTTTAAGAGAAGGGCCATGCCCGGGACCTGTATCCCCCGGTGTTCACATGTTCCAGGGGTCCTGCTATTTTTCCAGTAGCTTTCACTGCAGTGGTCACAAAGACAGCAGAATGGAAAGAGTGAGCTGCTAGACACCACTGAGATGCCTTTATTTCTTAAACCCTAGTGAGGGGGGTGTGTTTAAATTCCCCAGATGGTAAAGAGGAGCCGGGGGCTGAAGCAAATTATACATTTTTTTATTGGAAGGTTTTGGAGGAAAAAATCAAAGATGAGTTATGTCCGTGGAGTGGGATAACTTTTTATGTGGGTGCCTTGTTCAGCCAGATGTCTGGGTGCCCCTACTGGTCTTGAGAAGGTGATTGAGTTGTCTAATGTGAACACAGCCAGGTTGGTTGTTGATTGGAGAACCATAAGGAGGTTTCCGGGCTGCTAGTGGGCTCCAGTGCATGGTATAACTTTGATAGTGGGGCAAGATATAGGAGTGACCCCGATAGAAACCGAGAGTTCTCCCTTTAGTGGGTGGGTTAGGGGAGGTGAAGGAAACATCTCCACACATTGCTGCCAAGGGTCTTCGCTAAAAGGAGCAGGTGAAAGCTGTGCACAGGGGCATGTGTCCTCTGATATGGGGGGAGGTCCTGACTGCAGAGCAGACACGGCTTGTGGCCCCTGTAGTGCAAATAATAAGCCTCCTCAAGTTGGTCACCACAGGTCAAGTACCTGTGGTAGGCTTTTGAAGCTCGGGTGAGTTCCATGACCCCTGTAGTCAGGCAAGGGGTATTGCAGGAAAAAACGGAAACAGGCAATGAAGGTGGTCCTCCCACTGCTGTAAGTCAGGGGTATGGAGGGACGAGCAAGTCCTCAGATATTAGAAACTCACCTGGTAAGGAGGCTGAGGTAATCTGCAAAAGCTTCCCTTGATGTTGCGACTATCTTCAATAATAATGTTATTATTGACCTACAGTGAAGAGTGGCACAGAGGTACCTTCCCTCCAGTCGATCCTACTGCAGTGGAGGGTATCATCACTAAGGGGGGGCAGTGGAGGTAGACCATAAATTTCCCCTGGTAGGAACCAAGTGACAGCAAGTAACCCAGAGGGGGGAGCTTCAGGATCCAGTGAAATTTGAAGCTGTAAACTGACCCTAAGAGACAGGAGATGGTCAGTGAGGACCAGAGGCCTGGTGATGAAAAGAAATTTGGGTTTTCATATGAGCCTGCAGACAAAGATGGGAGCAGGTTTTAGCTCAGGTTGCAGCCCTAAGGCCATGGTGTATAGAGAACCTGAGAAGTGTGCTGTTCTTACGCTTTTTGATAAAACTAGTTAAATAGTTTTTTTTTTTGAGACAAACCAGGGGCCGCTTGCTTTAAACGAGACCCAAGATAGTGAAAACTCTGCCCAGGGGGCACAATGCCAAAGTAATTGGTGTGTGTAAGCAGCCGACAAGGGCTGATAGCGCTGGTAATGGGATTGTCATTAGTAACCCTGTGAATGTCGGCATGCGGGCTGTGGGTGATGGGCCTCTATGTAGTAGAGCGTGCGTGGGGTTGTGACACCTATAGTAAGTGGCAGTAAACTGTCTGTTGCCCAATGTGTGTTTGAGTGCATGCTATTGAGCCCACAACTAAGTTGTATGTGGACCAGGTCATCTCTGCCCCTGCGGATATAGGGAAGATGTTGCGCCAAAGTAGGAGCTTTGACCCCCGGAGGGAGCCTGGGCAATGTGAGAAAGCCCTACGGCCTTTATCAGAGGGGAGGGATATGTGACAGAGCGACTGGCTGGTAGTCCATGATCCTGCCACTAGAGGGTCCCACGGCCGTAGACCCTCTGGAGGTGTGCCACCGAGGACGTGGGCTCGGTGGGGAAGAGCCACCTGTTTTGTGTCAGGATTATATTTTCTGTCACTTTACGTAGCGCTAGAATAGCTGCAAAAGGCACTAGGTATGGGGTGGCTCTTCTGGGACAGCTATAGTGTCGGGCGGGTGGCTGTCCCCGCAATCCAGGTCCCTGGGTTCCAGCCCAATATTTGACATCTCTGGAGGCCTATAAAAGCCTAGTACTCCCCGGTGAAACTGGGGGCGTGGCTGTACCTGAAGGTGTGAAGCAGCAGAGCTGAGAGAGAGCTCTGGCCCCCCCAAGGGCTACAGGGAAGCCCAGGACACAGTGTGGAAACTGTTTTTTGAGGGGCTGTGCGATAGGCACAGACCCCGGGACAGAGAGGGACTCTGTGAGTAATGTAAGTGGCCAGATGGCCAAGGATTTTATTTATGTGTTTGTTTTGTACACTGGTTGGGCTTAATAAAGTTGGCTGAAGCTGTAAATAGGAAGCCCAGTGTCGGAGTGCCATTATCGTTCTACCAAGGACGGCGATCCAAAGCGAGAAACCCCCGGGACAGACCAAGATGGTGTCCCAGAGCTGAGCGGCAGCTTACAATATATATATATATATATATATATATACACAACACACAGGGGCGTAACTACCGGGGTAGCAGAGGTAGCAGTTGCTACGGGGCCCCTGAGCTTAGGGGGGCCCTGGGGCCGCTTCACCTTCCAGCCTCCGCTACCCCGGTATTGCCGCTCCTGGGCCCCGCCGGCAGTGAACTTAACATTCACTGCGGCGGGCGGGGAGCTGCGGGGCCTGGCGCAAACTCCCTCTGAACGCCCGGAACCCCCGCCCGAGCGTTCAGAGGCAGCGCTGGCTGGAGCTAAACAGTAGGAGCGCCGATCGCTCCCCCCTCTGCTACTTCCCCCCCGCCGCGCTCTGGTTGTCACGTGGGCGCGGGGTGACGTCACATCAATTGCGCCCCCGCGCTGAGCGCAGAGGGGTGCAGGGAGAGCAGCAGACAGGAGTGAGCGGCGCATCGGGAGAGCGTGGACCGAGGTGAGTAAAATGATTTCTTTTTTTTTTACCTACCCCATATGCCTGCCTATACCCCCCATATGCCTGCCTATACCCCCCCATATGCCTGCCTATACCCCCCCATATGCCTGCCTATCCCCTCATATGCCTGCCTATACCCCCTCATATGCCTGCCTACCCCCTCATATGCCTGCCTATAGCCACCATATGCCTGCCTATAACCCCCCCCCCGTATGCCTGCCTATAAACCCCCATTGGGCCCGCCTGCCTATACAGCCCCTATCTGCCTGCCTGCCTATACAGCCCCCTTTCTGCCTGCCTATACAGCCCCCTATATGCCTGCCTGCCTGCCTATACAGCCCCCTATATGCCTGCCTGCCTATACAGCCCCCTATATGCCTGCCTGCCTATACAGCCCCCTATATGCCTGCCTGCCTATACAGCCCCCACATGCCTGCCTGTATACCCCCACCTGCCTGCCTGTCTACTTATATGGGGCCCCTTAAGCTACCTAAACCCTACCTATATGGCCCCTATAGCCCACCTAACCCCTGTCTACCTGTATGGCTCCCTATAGCTACCTAAACCCTGCCTGCCTAAATGGACCCCAAATAGCCGGGGGGGGTGGGAAAAATATTTGTGTCTAAATCTGGCAGGGACAAGTGGTCGGGCGAGTCAAACTGAAGCTGGACCGGATGCAAACAAAAGGGAAGTCAATATGGTCAAGGGAAAGTCACCTTGAGTCACAAGATGTAAAATGCACGTAATCACTTATTGCTGCACAGGCTGTGTACACCTAACCCTGCCTGCCTAAATGGACCAACATCAGGGGGTAGGTGCGAAGTATTGTGTCTAATTGCATGACAGTGTCGGCGATGTCATCAGAGTCTGGCGATGCAGAACAAATGGGAATGTAAATGACTGTCAGAGAAACTGTCACCTGTGATCAAAGATGTAATGCACTGTAATCATTATATGTCTGCAGAGCTGTGTACACTGGCTGTTACCACTATATGGTCACTGTATGGAGGTAATATACAGTCTGCAGAGCCTGTGTACACTGGTGTCTACCACTATATGTCACTGTATGGTGGTTATATACAGTCTACAGAGCCTGTGTACACTGGTATATACCACTATATGGTCACTATATTATTATATATTATTATTAGACAGTATTGGTCTTTGTAGACTGATCAGTAATAGTGTAGGGGTATTATTCAGTCACTATGTGGTGGTAATTTGTGGTCGTGTTCTGGCGGTATAATCAGGTTCCTATGCAATAGCATTATTGGTAATGCTGGTCTTAGTATATTGGGATTTGATTGGTAGCAGTATGATGGTGAGATGTATGGTGAGGTATTTTCCCCTTGTATTATCTACATTATCTAACAGCATGTCCTGGTACATGGTCGTGGTCAGGGAGGTGGGCGAGGGGGGGGGGCATCCAAAAGTTTGCTTTGGGGCCCTGGCTTCTCTAGTTATGCCTATATATATATATATATATATTAGGCACATACCTATATAATACAGCATGTAAACACAAACTTCTTCACGTAGACCCAGACCCAGACGTTGCTGCTCATAAGCTACAGCCTGGAGACTGGATCTACGTGAAGAAGTTTGTGCGTAAGACGTTGGAGCCGAGATTCGAAGGGCCATATCAAGTCCTGCTGACCACGACCACATCTGTCAAGGTGGCAGGAAAGCCCAACTGGATCCACGCTTCGCACTGCAAGATCGCTCCAGCCCCCGGAGAGGAGGCAGATGCTGCGTTTACTGATGTTAAGTAGTTATGTTGCTTCAACTCTTGGTCAGAACCCATGCATATATTTGTGTGTGACGGAGGAGTACTGGGGACCCTTTTGCTATTACTGGGATGCTGTCGGTTGGAACACAGGTAAAGACTATGGGGTATAAACCACAGACTGCCTTACAGAGGAAAAACAAACAGGAGAAAACCTCTACTCACTAGGATGAGGTTGATAAAGACAGGAACCTGTCGAGAACAGGGAGTACCAGGTGAAAGCATGCCCCTAACGCTAGCTATTGAAGACCCTCAGGAGACTGATGGCGGCATATATGTCCTGGGAGTCCATATACTGAGTGAGGGTTCAGAAGATAGTGACACAATCAGAGCCAGGAGGAGAAGAGAAACCTCCCCAAAGGGCAGCTTCAACCCCCATGTGTATATTGATGCTATAGGAGGCCCAAGGGGGGTCCCTGATGAGTTTAAGGCAAGGGACCAATTGGCCGCTGGGTTTGAATCTCTGCTACCGATAGTCACTGTTAACAAGAATGTACATTGGATAAATTATATATATTACAACCAGCAGAGATTTGTGTATTACACCAGAGACACACTGCATGGCTGGGCAGATCAGGAGGGCCCAACCTCTGCTGTTGCCTGGCAGAACAGAATGGCCCTGGACATGGTGTTGGCTAAAAAAGGAGGAGTGTGCAAAATGATTGGAGAAACCTGCTGTACTTTTATCCCAGATAATACAGGACCGAATGGGAAGGTCACTGTGGCCATTAGAAAGCTAGATGATCTTGCGGTATTGCCATATTGATTGTGTTGCTAATACTTGCTCTAATTGTTTGTTGTGTTCTCCCTTGTTTGAGGAAACTATTTGTGAGAGCTGTGGACCAGACTACTCCCATCATGATGAACAGTTGTCCACGGCCTGGCCTCCATGATGACAGCGACACTACCACACCTTTCAACTGTCCAAAGCCTGACACCTACGATGATGTGGGTATTAAGACACTAGTCCATGAGAGACCATTGACGTCAGAAGTGCTCTGGAAAGTCACCTACTCCCCTCTGCAACCGCACATCTCATCAAAGAATTAGACCATAGAAGTGTAGGGTGAGCTAGGGCGTACCAGGGTCTCCTCGACCGTCCTTGTCGGGGCGAGGTACTTCCGCAAAAAGACAGAATAGGGAAAGAGGATAGGGAAAAGATTTAAATTAGTCCAAAGTCTCAAGGGGGGACTGTTGTGGATGGGAACAAAGGTTATATATATATGTGATCCTATATAATAGGCACATACCTATATAATACAGCATGTAAAAGCTGTAGGTATATATTTTGTCATTAATGTGTTAAACAAAATGGCCGACTGTAGTAGTTTGTAGAGATTGTCGTATAATCAAAGATGGCACCTCTTCTGAAGTTACACCCTGTGTCCAAAGCATTCCTGAGCTGTGAGGAGTGGTCTAGAGATTAGGACGTGCCAATAGACCCTCACAGCCAGGTACATGTGATGCTTCTTATCTACTAATTTACAAAGGTATAAAAAAAAGCCTCCATTTTTTGAATAAATCATTTTAATAGCAGCAAGGCATGTTGTGATTTGTTTTCTCGGTGAACCCTTTGTTATTTTTTGAGATAATTTGGGCCCCCACAAGGACAGAATAGCCCCTTTGAGGCTACTTTCCATTTCAAATTTATCAGCTGCCTGAGAACCAGGCACTTCTTTACCATCTGGGGATTTAAACCCGCTCACCTGCCTCTCACTAGGGTTCAAGCATACACCCAGCTCTGTGGTGTCTAGCAGCTCACTCCTTCCATCACTGCAGTCTTTGTGACCATGGCAGAAAAAACTACTGGCAATACAGCAACCATTGTAGCAAGTGAAATCCGTAGAACTAAAGGTCTCAGCATGACATTTCTCTTCATACTCTGCAGTGCTATAATCCAGCTCTCCCTCACAGAGTGTCCACTCTGTAATACACTGTTCAGGGCTGCACACAGAATCTGCCTCAGCACACATTTTCTCTACACAGGTATCTGAGGTCTCATTCATGCAGGCAGACACCTCACCAGGAGCTGGACACACCCTCATTAAACTAGGAGAGCAAACATTCTCAGGACTTCCAGGCCACACACTGAAACATGAAAGCTCCTCTCTGGGACCAATAGCAGCCACACAGAACTGGTGGCTCTCAAGCACTGGGCACGGATTTCCTGCAACTTGCAGGCTACTACCAGGTACACACAGATTGCTGGGGTCACTGGTAGATGCCTTTGTCAACTGCACTCCAGACACTCCGCACACAGCTGTAGCACACTCATATTCACAGGTTTACACCGCAGGGGATGCAGAGGACACCTTGTTGCTAGGGGCAACCACATGAGCGCCTCCTGAGTCTGTAGTGTTAACCCCTGTCTCCATATTGTCCTGCACCCCAGGACACACATTTTCTGCTACGGCCTCAGCCCGGTTAACCATGACCTCTAGGGGCACACTTGAGCTGCTCTCCACCCCTACAATAGCTGCAGCACCCCTAGCCGCTTGTTACAACCTAGATGTTTCCCCCGGCATTAATGTAGTTAAGGGGGTTTTTGCTGACAAGTCCACATGCAACATATCAAGTCCATCCAACTTTGTAACTCCAGGTTTAATAGTCCCACTGCTCACAGGACTCTTTTCCTGTCCAAGCTGCACATCCGGACACACGTTTAACCCACCCTGTATACTGCTCAAAGAATCAGACCCCAATGTCTTAGGGACTTTCATATGCCAGTCACCAGGCCTGTCCCTTTCCGGCAGTGGCACAGCGCACTTGGGGTTTTTTCCCCAGAAGTATCCACCTACTTTGACCTTCGCCATCCCACCACAACTGCCAGAAATATGGAAAGCTTCTGCCCAGTATTATCTCTACCTGGAGCTCCTCGCACACTTCAAGCCCATGACTGACAGCCCCAAAACCCGTCTCAAAATATATGGCAACAGTCTTACCAGTTTCTGGTCAGGTGTTCATAAAGGGTATAATATCCGATTGCACTCTGGAGATCATTCGGCGACGGTCCAAATCAACCAATAGGGGGATGCAACCCACTCAGACCTCCAGGGTTTGTATTGGCAGCTCCTCCTACGGAACCACAGCCGCCAACTGCTGCGGTAGAGATGGGTTGATCCTGGTTACATCCAAACCCAGGTCTCTTAAGGATTTGGCTTTGCCCCGACTGGGCATATCCTTTATCTGGACCTCAGCAGCTGTTCTCTGTCATTGAGGCTGGTTGCCCTTGGTAACAACTGTATCCCTGGACCTTGGCCTCCCTGTCCTTGTAGCCCCAGCCTTCTGCGCCGACCCTTTGGGGGGCTGTTGAGCCTTCCTTTCTTGTATAGCTGTTGTATAAGAAAGGATGGCAGCGGCACAGGCCTGATGCTGCTGGGAGTTGAGGGGCAGCTTGGCCATATCTTCCCTCAGTAGGGCAATGGCCCGCTCAAAGTACTTTGTCATTTCTCCCATGGTAAGAGAGAGAAAAAATCTCCGGCAGTGACACAGTCTCTTGCTCCACTGCAAACAAAGTCAAACTGCTGGCCCTTTAAATTTTTGCTGCAGCAGTCCCATGCACTTCCGCAAGTGCCACGTCTATTGTGCCAATGGTGCCCACATCCTCCACTATATGTGACGCCTCGCTTGCGTCCAGACGCCATCCTGGGCCGTCCTGAGGGTACTTTGCTCATACTTTGGTAAGCGAATGGCACACCGACAAAGACTTCTTTAGGGCTTCCGCCGGTTTTATTGTTCAGGCATAGCACATCAGAAACACACATAAATAAAATCCTCGGCCGTCTGGCCACTAACTATACATAGAGCTCCCTCTCTACACGTTGTCTGGACCTACTGTCCAGTACCACACACCCTGCACTCTCCAGTACAGTAACGGCTTCCCTCAAGCCTCCGGGGGCCAGAGCCTCTCTCTAGCACCTCTGCTGCACTGTCCACTAGCAGACCACGCCCCCCGATCACCTGGAGTAGTGGAGTAGAAAGCCTTAAATAAGTCTCCAGAGACCTATCCAATATCTGGGCTGGAACCCAGGGACCTGGAATGTGGGGACAGCCACCCACCCGACACTATAGCTGTCCCGAAAGAGCCACCCCATACCTAGCTGCCTTGCAGCTATTCTATAGACCCTCCAGTGGCAGGATCATGCGACTACCACAATATATATATGTATGGCTATTTTGACTTGCTAGGACTTTTAGTTCTCCAGCATGCCACACACTTCTTTTTTTGACTTTATGGTTTGACTTGGGTTGTTGTGTGTGTGTGTGTTTTTATATTTTTTTTTTTTTATATACACTCACCGGCCACTTTATTAGGAAACACCATGCAGTAAAGTTAACCCCCGGGTTGGAACATGGCATAGATTCAACAAGGTGTTGCAACGATGCTCAATTGGAAACCAAGGGGCCCAAAAGAGTGCCAAGAAAATATTCCCCACACCATGACACCACCACCACCAGCCTGAACCGTTGATTACAAGGCAGGTTGGATCCATGCTTTCATGTTGTTGACGCCAAATTGACCCTACCATCCAAATGTCGCAGCAGAAATCGAGACTCATCAGACCAGGCAAGGTTTTTCAATCTTCTATGTCCAATTTCGATGAGCGGGCAAATTGGAGCCTCAGTTTCTGTTCTTTGCTGAAGGAGTGGCACCCGGTGGGGTCTTCTGCTGCTTAGCCCATCTGCCTCAAAGTTCGCCGTACTGTGCATTCAGAGATGCTCTTCTGCCCACCTTGGTTGTAACGGGTGGCTATTTGAGTCACTGTTGCCTTTCTAAACAGCTCGAACCAGTCTGCCCATTCTCCTTTGACCCCTGGCATCAACAAGGCATTTCCGCCCACAGGACTGCCGCTCACTGGATGTTTTTTCTTTTTCGGACCATTCTCTGTAAACCCTGAGAGGGTTGTGCGTGAAAATCCCAGGAGATCAGCAGTTTCTGAATACTCAGACCAGCCCTTCTGGCACCAACAACCCTGCCCCGTGCAAAGGCACTCAATTCACCGTTCTTCCCCATATGATGCTCGGTTTGAACTGCAGGAGATTGTTTGACATGTCTACATGCCTAAATGCATGAGTTGCCGCCATGTGATTGGCTTTATTAGAAATTAAGTGTTAACGGCAGTTGGACAGGTTACCTAATAAAGTGGCGGTGTGAAAAAAAATGTTTTTTTACAAAAAAAAACAAAAAACACACACACACACACATAGTACATACCCTATAGTCAAAAAACATGAAGTGTGTGGCATGCTGGAGAACTAAAAGTCCTAGCAAGTCAAAATAGCCACACTTTAAGATAAGGGACTGTTTGTGTGTGCCACCGAGTGCTGGAGGAATGGTGGCAGCAGGGCAATGTTTAATGTTTATTTTGTATACTACACTCCCCCTACACTCGCTGCCGCCGCTTGTGACACCTTCCCTCTGGAGGGGATCTGTGTTATTCCCGAACATTGGTGGTAGTGGACGTAGAGATTGACAGCGATGAATGGCAACTGACAGCATCTGAGGCCGTATTCTGTCAGATAAGCATCCTCAGTACAGTGCTGGGATGTACAGCATCCTCAGTACAGTGCCGCAAAGCTCCACCCCTTTCCCAAAGCTCTGCTCTTCTCCCAGCAGTGCCCGGACTGCTCTGCTGACAGCCGGCAGCTCTGGAAGACTGGTGAGTATATGTCCTTAAAGGAGTTGTCTCACTACAGGTTTTCAGCCTACCTCAGTGTCTGGCATCATAGGATTTTTGAATTCAGGGGCGTGCTTCTTGTCTTCCTCTTCTCCTCCCCCTTCCCCCCTACCCTCAGCACACAGACAGCTCTCCTCCTCTGACTGCAGTAACTTCTATACAGCAGGGGGAGGGCGAGGGGGTTTGCTGCCAGAGTTAACCCTGTGTATGCCTGCCTAGATCTGCTGCTCACTGCTGGATCAGCTGCACTGTGCTGTGGCCGAGCTCTTGCTGCTCCTCTCCACAGAGTCAGGAGACAGCAGGGGAGGGGCTGATTATGAGTGTGGACGAGAGGTCTGTGAAGCTGTGTCTGCTAATAGCAGAGCGGGGGGGGGGGGGGTTAAAGGTTCCTATACCCCCTGCTTAGCTACAAACTCCACGGACATCTCAAGCAACAACAAACACAAACACTGTCCTCCCATCAGAACAGACACGGGGCAGCTGTGAAGTGAGTTACTATAATCACAATGTGTCACTAATACAACAGAGCAGGGAGGGATAGAAACCGTTCACATGCCCCCCTGATCTGTACTGTTAGTATAGTCAGAGCTCCACAGACACATGGTGATTATAGTAACACACTTCACTGCTGTCACATCGTACTGACCACAGATCAGCCTCACCTCTGCTCTCCCTCAATCTGTGTAGAGAGCAGGAGGGAGCAGGCACACACAGGGTTAATCCAGGAAGCACAGCTTCACAGACACAGAAACCAGAGCCCTCCCTTCCCTACAGAAGCATCACAAGTGCCCTCATACTGTGCGGGAGGGGCTCTGTGCTCAGATCTGTATTGAGAAGCTGATGAGTCACCAGCACTGACAGCCAGTGAGAGAAAAATCAACAGGTCGGTGACTATAGTGATTTGAGGACCTGATGCACTCCTACTACCAGGGATAACTCAAAATCAGTTGGACATTTGTAATGAACATATATTGCAAAGCTGCTTGTTTTTTAAAGATCTTTTCATTAAAACCCAATCATTGTAGCGAGACAACCCCTTTAAGGAGGAAGGCTAGGAAGAGAGAGGGGGGTTAGAGTGGGGGAGAAGGGTATGTTCACACAACGTTTTGGATCCGTTTTTGGATCCGTTTTTTTACCAGAAGAGAAACTGCATTCAAACTGCATCCAAAAAACGTATCCAAAAACGCGGCTGCAGATGCTTTTTTGGATGCGTTTTGCATGCATTGTTGGATGCGTTTTTCAGATCCGTTTTTCAATATATATATACTGGTTATAGTTTGAAAAGGTAGAATCTTTATTGTAATATACTTTACCCTTACATATGTATGTATGGGTATGTAATATACTAAATCGCCCCCTAGAGGTCTCATTTGATCTAGAAGAACTGTTTGAACTTTAGTAACGTAATTACCTACATTTTCACTTAGAGTGGAAAGTGGTTAAGTAGTAGTGTAAGAAGAAGCCCAACAGAGGGCACTATAACAGCATTTTACATGTGTTTCAGAGGAAGCCTAATAGAGGGCGCTATAAGAGCATTTACATGTGTTTAATCTTATAAATCACTTTTTATATATATTGAATGATATAAAAGCAGTTTTTTAGTATAGAATGGGTTTTTTATAGAAATTATAGAAGTTTTTAATAATAAATTTATAAATGTTTTAGATAAATAGTTTATTATAGAATGTGGAGTGGTTTTAGTATTATGCTAAAACATTAATCTAAAACATTAATACATTTATTATTAAAAACTTCTATAATGTCTATAAACACCCATTATATACTAAAAAAACTGCTTTTATATAATTCAATATATATAAAAAGTGATTTATAAGATTAAATACAAGTAAAATGCTTTTATAGTGCCCTCTATTAGGTTTCCTCTGAAACACATGTAAATTGCTGTTAGTTCCCCCCTATTGGGGTTCATAACATAGGTCATTAGGTTACTAAAGTTCAAACAGTTCTTCTAGACCAAATGAGACCTCTAGGGGCCAATTCAGTGTATTACAATTCAAATTTTAATCCAATGCGTTTTTCGGATGCGCTTTTCATATGAAAAGTGCATCCAAAACGTACCCCAAAGTCTGCTGCGCTTTTGGATCCGTTTTTCGGGCACCAAAAGCGCACTCCATTGTTTCCCATTGGGATTTCACTTGCATAAAACGTAAGTAGAATTGACATGTCAATTCTTAAAACGGATCCGAAAAGCGCATAGAAAAGCCACAAGTAAACACACATCGGTGATCACTTGTCTGAACGGAGATGTGTGTTTTACATTGAAACCAATGTAAATCAAACTAGACATTGTTAGATACGTTTTTTGGGTACGAAAAATGGATCCAAAAACGGATCTGAAAAAATGTCATGTGAACATTAGAGTGACAGAGGGGGTGGTAGTTTGGGACCGGAGGATAGCGTGAGAGAGAGGGGGTTACAGTGGGGGAGGGAGGTTTAGAGTGGGACAGGGAGGGTGAGTGAGGGGGAGTTAGAGTGGGGGAAGGCGGGTTTAGAGTGAGAGAGTGTGGGGGGTTTGACTGAGAGAGCAGGGTTAGAATAGTGTGGGGAAGTTGAGTGGGGGTTAAAGTGGGGTGGGGTGTTTTTTTTTTGTAGATTGGAGGGTGAGGGAGGGGACTTCAGAGTGGGAGGTGAATGGGGGTTAGAGTGGTGGGGGGTCAGAGTGGGGGTAAGAAAGTAGAGATGGGATTGGAGTAATGGGCACACAGTTTTCCTATCTTAGAAAAGCTGGGTAATGCCCATCCCCCACAAGTGGCATCCAGTTTTTCTATGACAAGGGGATTGGGGAATCACCCAGATTTTCTGGATGCGGAATAGAATATCCAGGAAAGCTGGGAGACGAACATCCTTCACACAGCTTTCCTGGATGCTGTATGGGGTATTTAGCCTAGGTATGTGTATTTGTGTAATGTTTGTTTATTACAGGTTCCCATTTGGACTACTTCGGGATCAATGGACTATGTCGGATCAACCTTGGATCTATATATTTAATACAATGATTAAAGTGGGCTTTAGTCCGGGAGTGTTTATTTAAATAAACTTGTTTGGGTACTTTCTGTGTCTGTTTTTTTCCCCTATTTATTCCAGTGTTAGAAATGGAGGCGTCTGTAACACCTCTTCATTACTGTTATTGGACTTTGGTGTCAGCCAGCTGTGGTTTTTGGCACCCCAAGGCTGACACTAACCCCGTGTCAGTATTACCACAGTACCCAATGAACCAAGGGTACTGGAAAGAGCTGGGTAACTGTCAGAACCTCTAATGTGATGGTCCACTTCTGGGGTGGCTGCGGGCTCGTATTTTTAGAATGGGAAGGCACCAGTATAGATAGACCTTCCCATTCTGATAGTATCAGGCTGCCGCTGTTGGTTTTACCTTGGCTGGCTATTGGTGCTAGGTGCCAATCCTACTACTGACAACATATTGCCCAATGAATTCACTTCAAACTATTAACTATGATATACAAGGCTCTCCAAAACTTGTCCACTGTGCTCTAATCTCCACCCCATTCGTTCATTCTGTTGAGTCACACTGAAGTGCAAAAGGAACAATACAAGGGGCACATTTTCATAAATGTGGTAAGAAAAAACATACTGGGGCAACCCGGATAGTAAAGGATTGACGATACTTACCAGAGAATTTCCAATTACCGGCTGTGTTTTCAAAATGAATAATGGGGAGCTGAATCTATGCTACTTAAATCATTACATTTCCTGCCATGTTCAGCACACAGCTTTTTGGGTTGCATCACAGTAGATACTTCTACTACAATATAACCCAACAGAACTGATGTAAAGGATACTGGAGCTGGTCCATGGCTTGCTGGTCAATTGTCCCCACACTGTTATGTACCAGGGTGCTGCTAAGAAGAACCGCAAGGACAAAAATCCAGAAATCGTTCTAACTGTTCCCCTGAAATACAACAAAGGGTTTTTTATGATTTTTTTTTATTAATACAACAAAGCAGTACTTGGTCAAATAGTCCATAGCATAACTAACTTGGTTGTGGAGTAGGAGTCGGTGCCTATTTTGCAGGGGTTGGAGTTGGAGTCATTATAAAATGGACCCACTGCTACTTGCAAAATATATAATAAATTGGTACAGTAAGTTCAATGCAGTGCCAAGAGCAATAGTAATTGGGTCTTGCCAGTGCTCCTGCTCCCATATCTTCAGCCTCATCAGATGAGGAGTTTAATTTTGAAAAATAGCTGGATGACATGGAGCAGGCAAAGCGTTATCACAGGGGAAAAAAATTCCTCTCCCATAGTAAACAGATTGACCAGATTTCAGAAAATTTTTTCACCTGCTTTCAAAGAAGTAAAAGAGTTCAACCGTTCATTACAATTGACTGTGAGTGAGACAATTCCTTTTTAGCCTAAGATTGTTAGAGATGTTGCCAATGTGGTCACTGCTTTGCCACCAACCCGAGTTAGTGTAGAGAGGCCATTCTCTAGCCTGGAAATAATGAGATCAGATTTGAGGTTGTCTATGAAGGATCTGATGGAGGCGATACTATTTCTCAGAACAAATTCATAGGCTCACTTCACAAATGTTATTCAAGACATTTTTGTTGAAAACTGTTTTTTCCCCACTTAATATAGTGTTTTGCATATTTACAATTTTAAGTTTTTTGGGTTCTAAAATTGTATCCAATAAATATATTTTACACCGGCAAACAAAAGGGTAACAATGTTTTGAACTTTTGAATTTCAGGCTCCTTATCTCACACTTCTGTTGCAGCTTTTAACATGAGACTACCATCATTTTATAGACAATCATCTTGGCTATCTCATACATAGCCTTGACCTGCAAAAAATAACCTGTTCTCACATTCCTTAATAGGTCAGTGTGTTATTAGCCTGATTCCCAAGTGAAAGGTCACTGATTCGAGCAACCATGAAGATTTCCCAAGAAAGGAGAAACCGCATCATCCAGCTCATCGATAGCGTCTCTCAGCCAAGAAACTTGCCAAACTGCATTATGTGAGGCAATGATAGCTGTAAGATTGTGAAATGAGGTCTGTCCATCCATTCAAAAGCCCAATACAATATCAGTAGCACTCTAGAAACACTAAAAAACAGTCAAAGGACATAAGAATTTTTGGAACAGCATTTCTGCTAATATGAAATATATGAAAAAATGTGAGGTTCTTAGTGTACATTTTTTATCAAAACTGTAAATGCCCACCTACCGCGACAAGGTGATCCCAATTCAGGTGGGAACCTATGCTACCACTTTAGGTGTCTGTTCAGACCTCCATACTTCAGGATTAGAAGGTTCCTGCTATAAACCTGATCTGATTAAAAAGTGTTTCTAGAGTGCTAAAACTAATAATAGCCGTTTTGGTCTGCAAATACATTTTGCTGCCACAAACTGTGTATCTAAATTACTTTTTAAAAAATTCTGTTCAAAAACATGGAAATCCGCTATAATGTGCAAATGAATTTTGTAATTTTGACTGGTTTCTATGGGGAAGTGGTGGGGTCCCCACCTTGGATGCTTACACTCGACCCTCCAATGCCAGAAGTTTTTTTAATCAGAATCATTAATGGCCAGAAAAAACCTTCTTCATCATAACGTGAAAAGATGTAGCACAACAAAACAATTTAAAAGAAGATGGTAGCCAAAATTTTACTTTGTTTATACAACCTGATTGGGGGTTTCTACCTTCCAAAGGGGAAAAAGGTGTGCCCCCATTAACAATTTTCAATACAAAAAGTTTACCACTAAACCCACATTTTTTCATATATTTCATATTAGCAGATATGCTGTTCCAAAAATTCTTATGTCCTTTGACTGTTTTTTAGTGTTTCTAGAGTGCTACTGATAATGTATTGTGTTTGCATAGCTTTTGCGGTCACAACAGTGTGCACCTATAGTCCCCAGCTTGGATTATACACTCCGACCTCCTGCACAGGTTTTTTAATCAGATCAGGTTTATAGCTGGGACCTTCTAACCCTGAAGTGTGGAGGTCTGAACAGACACCTAGAGAGGTAGCATGTAGCATAGGTTCCCACCTGAATTGGGATCACCTTGCCGAGGTAAGTGGGCATTTAAAGTTTTGATCAAAAATGAACACTAAGAACTTCTAATTTTTTCATATATTTCATATTAGCGGAAATGCTGTTCCAAAAATTCTTATGTCCTTTGACTGTTTTTTAGTGTTTCTAGAGTGCTACTGATAATGTATTGTGTTTGCATAGCTTTTGCGGTCACAATAGTGTGCACCTATACGTTTATTCTTCAAAACGGATGTGCTAACCAGATTTTGTATTTTGACTGTTTGTATGGGGAAGTTTTATTCCCCAGCTTGGATTAGGCACTCCGCCCACCTGCACCGGTTTTTTAAATCAGATCAGGTTTATAGCAGGAACCTTTTACCCCTGAAGTATGGAGGTCTGAACAGACACCTAGAGAGGTAGCATGTAGCGTAGGTTCCCACCTGAATTGGAGTCACCTTGCCACGGTAGGTGGACATTTACAGTTTTGATCAAAAATGTACACTAAACCTCACATTTTTTCATATATTTCATATTAGCAGATATGCTGTTCCAAAAATTATTTTGCCCTTTGACTGTTTCTTAGTGTTTCTAGAGTGCTACTGATATTGTATTGTGTTTGCTTTTGCTGCCACACCAGTGTGCACCTATACGTTTATTTTTCAAAACGGATGTGCTAACCAGATTTTGTATTTTGTCCATTCAAAAGCCAAGAGGTGGACGTCCAGGCAAAATATCAGAGCCAACGAGTCGGCTCATCACAAGATCTATCAGTTCTAACGTGACAGACACAACAGTGGAGGAGGCTAGTAGGCTTCGTAAGAGTGAGATCACAGATGTCCATGCAAGCATCGTGCAACATGCATTACATATATCTGGAATGATGGCCCAAAAAAGGTGAAGAAGCCTTGACTTTAATCTCGTAATAAGAAGCGTCGGCTTCAGTTTGCAAAAAAGTATGAAAAATGGAAGACTGGAAACGGATGATTTGGAGTGATGAGATGAAAGTCAATAGACCGTCTCTGATGGATACAAATGCGTTTGGAAAAAGCCAGGGAAAAGGGGCTAGTGGATTGAGAAATTGAAGAAACTGTTAAGTTCAGTGGAGGAAGCCTGATGATATGGTGATGTTTCACAGCCAAAGATGTTGGATACTTGACCAGAATTGATGTTGATCTCAATGCTGAGCTATATATGAGTTACTTCATACACAAGTACTATGGGTATGAAAAGGACGACATAGTGTTCCAGCAGGACAACGACCCGAAGGTTGGAGAAGGAATGGTTCAATAACAGTGAAGTAGAGTTGTTGTATTGGCCTCCACAGTCTCTAGACCTTAACCCAATCGAACACTCATGGGTAGAGTTGAAGAAAAAGCTGTATTCGTATCCAGGTCCAGTCTGCACCAACAATGGGAATATTTAGAAGAGACCTGGGATCAGAGTTTGATCAAGACATGCTTTAATCTGATCCAGAGCCCAGAAGGATTGAAAGCCAAAAGGTGGATTTACCACATACTTACAAATCAATAAAATTTAACATTTTGATTTTTAGGAGCAAAACAGTAACAATGCAGTTACATGACAAGAATCTGCAGAACTAAGTGGATGCTAAATACTTGCAAGTCAACTTTGTGTATAAGATATATGTAAGATGATTGTCTATAAAATGATGGGAGTCTCATGTTCAAAGCTGTAGTGGAAGGAGAGATATGGAGCCTGAAAATCAAAAGTTCAAAACCTTGTTACCATTTTGCTTGTCAGTGTATGTCCTACCTAAATAGCTTGAATATTGTATCATAAGGTGATAAAAAGCCTGATGTTACCACTTTACTACAGTAAAGTTATCACTTAAACACGCGGCATGTATGAGGGAGTCAGGGAAATTGAGGAGTCTGAGCTTTGGCTTACCGACTCCACAGCCCTGCTTCTTAGATAAGGCAGATACGTAAGAGACAAGCTCTCCAATTTGTCTAACATAAGATGTTTCCAAATAGAGGAACCTTCCCATGATGATCATGCTTCCTAATGAGCGATAAGGACAGGGGTTGTCTACTTGGAACCAACTTTTTTAACTAGTGTGTATGGCCAACAAAGAAATAAGACCCTTAAAAGGGAGCCTGTCACATCGAACGTGGTATCTGATATATGGACCCCATGTTATAGAGCAGGAGGAGCTGAGCAGATGGATACATAGTTCTGTAGGGAAATATTAAACAGGTTTTCTCACTACAATTATTAGCTTTTAACATGTAGGGAAAGGTTAAATGAAGACTATTATCAAATATATCGCTGTTCCAATTTTGCTTTGTTCAGGAGATTTTGGGCGGCATGTATAAACGGGGCTGTGCTTGATATCTGCCGTCTTTTCAGCCCGATATCAGGCACAAACCCGTTCGCTACATTTTTAAAAGTCCGGCACACCATTCGCAGGCGCATTACATAGCACCCGTGGCACTTTGTAATGCGCCTGATTTCAGGGGTGTGTGTGGAAAGCGGAGCAGACTAGAACCGTACAAAGCTATAGATTTATAGCTTCGTTATGGCAATTCTAGACACATTACTGCTGGAACAGTTATACCACTTTAAAAGATTACTAAAATGAGGTTACAGGCACCCCCGATAAGCGTGGTAGTCTTCTGGGCTAAAAGAACAGCACATTTCAAAATCTTATATTATATATAAACTGATGTTGAAAGGCAACAAGTGCTAGGATCAAACACTTGGTGCTAATTTAAAAAGTGGCAATAAACAAAGTGTTAAAAAATTTAATGAACTACATTTTCTACTTCATTCCATATATTCTTGTGCTTCATTTACACCGTAAGGCGATAGTGTATGAAGACAAAATATCCAATATACTTAGCGGTTTCTAAGTTTTTGGAATTGATTTGTGGAATTTTCATGAATCTGTTCTACACGGAGGGAATATACAATGTGTAAAGCCTCTGTACACTGGTATTCACCATTATATGATAGCTTCAGATCTCCCTGATGGCCACTATCAAAAGTTGGCAAGTATGGCTTACATACACTGGCCAAACACTCAGTATTGCATATAATGAACTAAGATACACAGCATCACATGTAATAGACGCTACAACATAATACCCTTAGACACTGCTGAGCAGACGGGATCACACAAGGCATAGATAGCATCTGTCAGCACGGTAATGCGGGACATACACATACGGCTCTATAACGCATTATAATGAAAAGTTAGATAAACGCGCGCAACGACAGGTACGCCGCCCCTCCACCCCAAAACTTTAGAAGTGAAAGCTGTCCAGCATTTAATTCTAATACACCTGTCGTATAGCACAGTATACGATACGCACTGTTCTATGCCATGTGTACATACCCTATAAGTGTCACGTTGTGAGCCAAGCTGCAATGCGCCAGAAAAAGTGTCCGGAGAAAAATTTAGTTTTAGAATCGCCAATTTGAAAATGGCATGGATTAGTGCACTTTTTTTTTTTTAACCACACATGCTGTTGAGCTACATTCATAGATGTGTCCAATCTTGCGAATGTGGCACAACACGTCTCCTATGAATTAGTGCAGACAAAAGCTTTGTTTATGGCACAGAAACAAAATTTATACTGCACAGCAAAGAGTACCACACATGGTAGGTTTAGATACATACCTCAGCAGACAAAGTTTGTAATTTCCAACAAACAAAGCAATAGATGAAAAAAATTAATAAAACACTTACAGGAAGATAGAAAGGCTCTCCCCGGGAGACCTTTTCTATCTCCCGGTGAGAGACCTTTCTATCTCCCCGTGGAGACCTTTCTATCCCGTCAAGTTTTAATGAATTTTTTTTATCCTTTGCGGGAGATAGAAAGGTCTACACCGGGGAGATAGAAAGGTTCCTTCCAACGCGGGGATAGAAAGGTCTCCCGGGGAGATAGAAAAGGTCTCCCCGGAGATATGAAGTCTCCCAGGAAGATAGAAGGTCTCCCCGGGGAGATAGAAAGGTCTCCCCGGGGAGATAGAAAGGTCTCCCCGGGGAGATAGAAAGGTCTCCCCGGGGAGATGAAGTAAAGTCTCCCGGGGAGAAAGCCCGGGGAGAAGAAAGTCTCCCGGGGAGATAGAAAAGGTCTCCCCGGGGAGATAGAAAGGTCTCCCCGGAGGGGATAGAAAGGTCTCCCGGGGAGAATAGAAACGGTCTCCCAATGGTATTGTCTTTGGGAGATGAGGATGCTTTCCGGGATAAGCCTTCCCTTTGTACCCATGTTGGCGAAAACAAAGGTTCCCAAAAACACCATGTGCTTTACAAGAAGCTGCGTTTAAAACAAAGTTCACCAAAATCGTCAGATTTGCCAACTGGTATTTAGTCATTTTTTGGGAATTCATGAGGATGACTTGTTGTCGTGGATTCAAACTTGTTTACCCTATCGTACCACATGTTCATAGTTCTGCCCAAAACCAAGAGGAAGAATGAATATGTTATTGTTTTTTCGAACGCCTGCGGTTGTAAGAAAAAATTGTCTGTGGAAAATTCGTGTCATGTGTCTGTGCTGAACGGATTTCTATTGATATTCTATGGGGGAATGTGATATTGTCGTTTTCCAAGATGGTTTGTTTTAACCGATACTGTCTGAAAACGACAAAAACCTGGTTGCCGTGGGATCAAGCCTTAATATTATCTGCTTTGTATAGGGTGCCTCCGACACCTATTGTGGTCGGGTCGTTACTTACTTTTAGCACTACGCATTGATAAATTGTGTCGTTTCTGAAGTAAAGGCATAGGTATTACAAATAGTAAAGTAATTGCATATGTCCAAAGACTTTATGATAAATTTATTTGACTGTTCTCTGCAAGCAACTGATAGAGGTTTTTGTCTGGTAAATTAGCAGTTTAATTGCTATGCAGTACTGTATTGTGTTCGCGGTTCACTTTATAAGCCTAAAAGCACCTAACGTTTGAGCACACTTTTCATAAGCGACAGAAGGCAAAATGCCAATCATCAATTTACAAGATTAGATAATACAGACCTTCAATAACAGGTTGTAGCTAACCTAAATTCACTTAAAGGAAATGTGGCATAAAAATGACTTATTGTTTAACTCGCACTTTTATGTTAACACATTTAAGAATTTTGGGTTATTTTTTTAAATTTTCCATATCGCTTTCAAGTTTGTTTTTTTTTATTCTTAATTCCTGCAGTTTTCACTTTGTCCACTAAGCCTAATAATAGTCTGACACTTCCTGTTCTGTAGAGAAGCATTTTCAGTAGTCTGCACAAGCAAGGTCAAACTGAAAGGCAACACCAATGTGTCTAGATAACAGGATCCACCAGTCACAATAGGAGATAGTCACAGTTCACCCTCTCCCCCTCCCTGCACACTGACTTCTTCCCAGGTCACAGAGCATGCCTAGAAAACTCTCCTATAGAAATCAATGGGACTGAGTCAGTCTTAAGGTTCCTATGTGCATGAAGCTGCTGGAAAGGATCTCTGACTGCAGTTAAAGCAGTGCAGGCAAGAAAGCTTTCCCCACAAATCCTATATAGACAACTGAATTGAAAATCTACCATCAGAAAATAAAAACGGCAAAGAATATGAAGCAGGGTCTTTATTTGATAAGTAAAAAAAATTGCGACAGATTCCCTTTAAAGTGACACTCAGCTGAAATAGTGCTGGGATTTAAGTCCGTTAGGTGGCCAAATTATGTAATAAGGATATGTCTGAACATAAGTGGAACAAGTCTAATGAGAAAAGGTATCACAACATTTTATTCACCAACCTTAGTTCCAACAGAAGTTCAGTCTACTGCAACAAAGATAGTTTCAACAGTGAGTTAGGCATTATAGTTACCCATTTCTGAAATCATTAAAGTGTGAAGACACTACCAGTTTTAAAACCTAATTTTATGCATACAAAAAACATACAAATTAAGATGAATATAAACCGAGGACAAATGAAGTTTGAGGCTGGATTACACTTTATACATTGAATGCTCAATCCGAGACAAGCATCACTACAACAAAAATACTTCTGAATTGGTGTGCTGCATACATACATGTTCTCTCCCGTGTGCTGTCAATATTAACCCCATGAAAACTTTTTTTTTTTTTTTTACACAATAGCACAAGGTGCTACCAGCCACGTGCACTTGGACCCAAAATCCATGTTAGCAACACATTATTTTAGTAACCTATGTTATAATGGCACTCCAGTGCTCCTAGGGCTATGTGTACACGACAGTGATTTATGGTCAGAATTTGTAGCAGATTCAGTGTTTAGATTCTACAATAATCTGACTGTAAATCACCCCTATGGACTGCTAATGTAAATCCCAACTGTAGTCTATTCATTTAATTTCAAATTCAAAAACTGGGTCAAAAAACATAGAACATGTTCTATAATCTGCCATATTTATTTTAAGATATATGAGGCTTTCCTTCTTGTGCAATAGTGCTCTGCACCTCATAAACCTATTTTTGGGATCCTTTCTTGCCCTGACTTCCTTGATTCTGTAACGCCTAAATTTAAATTTTTTTTGGTTTTCTAAAAAAAAGATTAAAAACTTAAGTCGCACTGGTTTGGGAAAAAGCTGAATGACTTGATATGGTTGCTCTGCATGAAGGAGGGGGGAGGAGATAAACACTTAGGGCGACATGTATGATTTATGGCGCTTAGACGGCAATTTTAAAATGCATAAGAATAGTGTAGAATGCACCTGATTTATGAACCTGGTCTACAGGGAGTGATAAATTAGGCGCATTCTAGCGCTAAGACACAATTCTGGCTCGGTAAACTTGAAAAGGGTTTAAAACCTGTTCCAGCAGAATGGCCTAGAATTGTGCCCCCCACGGGCCGTGTAAAGCCCCGATATTGGGTGAGGCGAATTAAAAAGGGGTTGTCTCCACAAGGATTGCTTTTTATTTTAAACAAGTCATTTTGCAATTTTCCCTTTAACAGGCCCTCCTTACCAGCTATCCCCTTTTTTGGGGTGCATCAGTCCTCAGGCGCTTACTACAGACCTGTTTGATCTACCTTAAAAACCCCAGCACTGGTTCTATAGCTCGACCGGCTTCTCTGCAGCTATGGAACCCGATAAAAACCCCCCTGAATTCAAGGAAACCAAGAAACAGGATGGGGTAAGATAAATCAATGTAGGAACAACCCCTTTTAAGTATAGCAAATGGGGCTGTGCTAAATGTTGGGCTGAAAAGATTCCAGACTTCTGGCGCAGCCCCATTCATACATGTCGCTCTTAATTTACACTATAGGCCAAGACCAGCAGTAAAACCTATAGACACCAAGAAACAGGAGAGGGGTTTGTCCCCCATGGGAAAAATTAATACCTGGTTTTTTTAAAACCATCGGGGAAAAAAAAAAAAAAAAAAAAAAACAAACTGGGGGGAAAGCCGCCTTGGGGGCTCTCAGTGCTTTCTCCTGGGGCATCAATTTTTCCTTTATTATCCCCTTAACCACCCACTGTCTTGACAGCGGGCATTTCAGGTTGTTATTCTGTAGCGACTTCTTTTGGCAGGAAGGCAGAACAGTGGTTTTACGGCTCCCAGTGCCCTATGAGCAAGGGTGTACTTAAAGGTCTTGTTCATTCACTATTTACTTACCTCAGTTGTTTTCTTGGTTTCACTTTAATTAGGGGGGGGTTTACTGGGTTTCCCCTAGGCTGCGTAGAACCCGGTCTGTACTATAGCAAAAACCCGTCGTCAGCCCTTTAGGAGAGTCAAACAGGGCTTTCTATAGCGACCTAAGGGGCTGATGCGCCCCCTCAAAGGGGATACTCAGAAAAGGGAACCGTTTAAGGGGAACATTTTCAAAGTGACTTGTTTTTTGCAAGATCTTTAACATAAAAAGCAATCCTTGTAGTGAGACAACCCCTTTAACAACTCCCTTCCTAGTGCCGTCTCTGCAATTGCTGGAAAGCGGAGGAAACCACTGCTCCCTGGCGCTTAACACTTTGATTGCCAATGGTTTGTGACAGCAGCATAATCAAAGAGCATTCCCCGCCCGTAGACTCCAGTGAACATTGTACATAAACCCCGGTGACCCAGAGCACCCCTATTGTTTTAAAACAACCCAAAATCAGGGCACAGTGTGGTGCCCTGACTGCGCCTGTGTCAAATGCACCATTATAATCATTAGCTATATAAAAATGCTAATACATTAAACAAGTGTAGGAAAAAAAAAATAAACAGTTATCCCCCTTTTGGGTTATTAAAAAATTATAAAAAAAATAATAAAAATTGTGCTTAAAAACATGAAACACTTCCATAGAGGGACCCATGACCGTCAAACCTTTAAAAATTTAAACAACAAAGTGTAAAATGTGAATGGTGTAAAAAAAATTCTGCAATCATTTGTAAGTGAACTTAAACTATTCCCCTAAAGAATAAAGCTTCCTTCTCCCACATAAAACAAGGCCTCATACAATTGTTATTGTAAAAAAAAAAAAAGTTATGACTTTAAACACGAGGAAGAAAAAAAAAAGTGCTGTCAGTAAGTACTTTGCAGGCATTCACCAAGGGGGGCAACACTTTCATTTTTAAAAGTGACTTAGAAAATGTTGTGATAGGCGGGGAAAAAGGTATTCGGTGCCTGAAAAAAAGGCTTATAGCACCCTCTGTAATAGAAAATTCAGCCCATCCAATTCTTCCTGTACCCCTTTTTTCTGATGGGGAATGGGGCAAACCCGCTGCCTACGTGTTGTCCTGGCCCTGGTCACTTCCTGTTTAGCCCTGTTAGACTTTTTGCAGGTTGTTGGGGTGAAGGTAGGGGTTTTGTAATTGACGCGTTCTTTGCAATAACATTTACAAAACCACTTAAACAAAAAAAAAAAAAAAAAAAGCAATGTCTTTTTTTGCTCCTGAAAGAGGTTGCAGCACAGCCAAAAAAAGTGGGGAAAGGGTTTTAAAACTGGTTTTTGAGCAGTGAACGAGTTGCGGGGGGTTTGAAAT